>JAMKQA010006343.1:0-42454 GCA_024699735.1 Posidonia australis | reverse complement strand
TTTTCTTGGTTTTCCTCGTCTTTCCATTAAAAGACTAGGTGGCGACTCCTTTCCTTATCCTTTTTTCTTCCCTTTGGTGTTTCCAAGTCTTGTCTCTTTCTCTGGATTCACCATTTTCGTCGTGACTGTATCGGACCTCCCGGTGTGTTCCCGCACACCGGAGTCAGGTTTTGGTGAACTGCGCCCCAGTGGTTCCACCGGCATGGTCACACACGGGCTTCAAACCAAAACTGCACCTAAATCTAGAAATAAAATGAGAATAATTGAAAAAAGAAGGGAGGAATACTTACATTGCACAGGGGATGGCTTAAATCGATCCCACCATGATCACCAATTTCTATGGATGAATTTAGGGGTGTTGATGTAGAGTTATCGCCGTGTGCACTCATGTTGACACCCTTTTGTGATCACTACTTACCGAGTTACTTCGCCGATTGACAAGATACCTTGCAGGAGATTTGCAGTTGATGTGGTTGTGTGAGTTTTCGGTTCACTAGATCGATGGTAGGATGTCATCCAATAGCTTCCTCATACTATGTAGTATTCCTTCCCTTCAAAATAAATAAGAAAAACCAATACGGATTAGACTAAGTGTAGTAAACAGTATCAAAAGGAAATAAACAAATCAAATACTAACCCAATGGTTGTCCTCGTATGCAAATGCCATGAGCTAAACTGTGTCATACAATGGTTTTATGTAATAAAAATGCAATAATTGGAAAAGATACTCCCATCACCCTCGTAAGTTGTGGAGTGGATGGAGGAAGTGGAGGCCTAATGGAGCTCCGAAATGCGCTTTGGCTGTGGGACAGGAGATCTCTAGGATTTAAGTTTTCATGGGAGACTTGGACAAAATAAAAGAGGGGTTGAAGGCTCTCACTCTCTCTCTAGGGTTTTGAGTTGGCTTCTAGGGTTTTCAATGTGCCTTTCCTTAAAGTCTTGACCTAGAAGGTCTATTTATAGAGTTTAGGGGCTCCAGATCTCATCAATGACGTGTAGAAGATCAATGGCAGGATCAAACTCGTTAAAATATTAAAATATCCTTTTTAGATGTCATCGTCGATATGATAGGCGACAGAATCATCTCATTGCCGCCCATATAAGTGACAAGTCGATAGATTCTGGATTCGCTGCATGCGGTGAATCAATAGCCAACTAGCCTGAAATCTACCACATCAGTTAGTCGCCACATGCACTGGTACCAAGCAACTAATAAGGCATAATTTTGAAAATTAAAATCCTAAAATATCTTCTTGCAAATCTATTAGCAAATAATGACTAAACCACTGATTTAAAATCATTTCCTTAATAGAAAGATTTTAAATAAATTTTAAATTTAATTTATACTTAAAAAGGATAAGTAAGTCAAATTGGAGAATCTTAAATCTCTAAAATTACAAGATTATTTGTTAAAATCAAGGATATATTAGATTAAACCTAGATTGGCAATCATCTAGATATTTTGGATATTATTTTTATTTTTAGGCATTATCTATAAGTTATAACATTAAAATGTGATAACTTATCATAAAAATCTCATTTTTGGTAAAAATAAAAATAAGTAGCCTTAATTATCAAGTCATCCAAATTTCAATAATTTTCATGAATTATTTAGCATTTTTAGTGATTTATATGATATACATATACATTTAAGTGTTAGAAAATTATAGAAATTATAATAATTATGGGAAAAATCATGATAATGTTTATAAATATCCCATATACCATATTAAGGCTCAGGAAGACAAAATATGAGGAGAGAGAATTCCAAGATGTCTGTTGCCTTTTGATGTGGCGGCATGACATCTCATTGCCTACTCTTGCAACAACAAGAAATGTTGCCTGCTACATAGGCAACATCCTAGCCTTTTATGTTTTACCTCCTTATCTTTTATCTTATTTCACAGAGATCTATTAATAACCTGGAAAACTTCAAAAATATCATGAAGTCATAATAACATCTTCTTTAAGATCAAACTAATCAAATCTGCCACTAATTTAAGGTTGGAGTGTCAGCTCTACCATAACTGATGACTCTCATCGAAAATGTTCAAGGGATCAAACCTATCACTAGTTTGGGTATGCTAGCTCTGTCACAACTAATGACCTTGAATCAAGTAAAATTATAAATGGTTTTAAAGAAGTCATAGCAAATCTGAAAAATATGTTATAGATCCTTAGCCAAGTGATTTGGAATGCTTAAAAGGTTCCTCTTCTAGATGGACTCCGGAAAATGCAAATATGGGATATCTACAAGGACGTGTTGGTGAGGAGGAGTGGTTTACCGCATGTCTAGTTGGTTGGCAGCTAGAGAGGTGTAGTTGACGCATGCAAACTTCGATGCGTAGTTGTGCACATGCACAACCACCACTACCCCGTGCGTATATAAGAAGAGACAGTCAAGGCTTCTTCTACACGATTTCTTCTTCTTCCTCTTCGTTCCACTGCTCAACTCTCCTCCTTCGTCTCCATCAATTCTGCCTCTCATTCCACCCTTCTCCTCTTCTTATCATCCTCTTCCCATCCACCTCCTATCCTCCCCCATTCCAGTGAGAAATGTGAGAGACAATGTATAGACACCCCAATTTTACAGGATTGTGGGTAGGCTTCTCTAAATGGACTTTTGGTTGCCGGGCTATCAATCACTTTTCAGTAAGACCAACTTGACAGCCTAACCTAGTTTCATCCACAAAAACTAGCCTAAAGCCTAATTCAAAACCCTAAACCTAATCCAAAACACTAAACTAGCCTAAACACAAATCCAAAACCCAAAACCTAATCCAAAGTCCTAAACCTAGCTTAAACCATAATCCAAAACCCTAAACCTAGCTTAAACCCTAATCCAAAACCCTAAACCTAATTCAAAACCCTAAACCAGCCTAAACACTAATCCAAAACCCTAAACCTAATCTAAAACCCTAAACCTAGCTTAAACCCTAATCCAAAACCCTAAACCTAATCCAAAACACTAAACCTAATTCAAAACCCTAAACCTAGCCAAAACCCTAAACCTAACCCTAAACCCTAATCCAAAACTCTAACAACCTATAACAACCTCTAACCACCTAAACAAACCCTAACAACTTCCCACTCCACCATAACAACCTCTAACCACCTAAATAAACCTAACCACTTCCCACTCCATCACAACAACCCATAACAACCTATAACAACCTCTAACCACCTAAATAAACCTAACCACTTCCCACGCCATTACAACAACCCATAACAATCTCTAACCACCTAAATAAACCTAACCACTTCCCACTCCATTACAACAACCCATAACAACCTATAACAACCTCTAACCAACTAAATAAACCTAACCACTTCCCACTCCATCACAACAACCCATAACAACCTATAACAACCTCTAACCACCTCAACAAACCTAACCACTTCACACCTTCATCATAATAACCTATAACAACTTGTAACAATTTTTAACTACCTACAACAACCCATAACAAACTACCCTAAGAACCTAAACAACCCAACCATATAACTCTATAAATACCCCCATTTACAACTTAGAAAAAGGGGGAAAAAGCTTAAAAAAGAGAAAAAACTTGGAAAAAAGGAGAGGAAGCTTGAGAGGAGGGAAATTAAGGAGAGATCACCAACCAGAGCAACCAAAGGAAGCTGAGATTAGTGAGGAAGCTCGGACAGGAGAAAATTCAGAGCTCAAGCCAGCTCCGGCCACATCTTCGGCCACATCTTCGGTAAGCTCTGGTGAGCTCCGGTAGCCACCTCCACTGCCAACTCATATATGCCCCGATCAGAACTCAATTTCCTTCCATTTCTGTTCCCTAGGTCCTCTTCAAGTTCCTTGATGTGTTTCCAGTAGAGCCTAGTAGCTTCCTTGGCCGGAATTAGGATTTTATGGGTCACCGGACCCAATTTTCTAGCAGGAGATGTGGGGGCACGAATCTAGTGAGTGATTCGTGCCCTAGTGAGTGTAGATTGATTGGCCTAGGTCTCTTCTTGCTCCTCCTCCACTCTGGAAGCCTTTTCTCCACCCTGGAAGCTGCTCTAAGTGAGTTGACAGACGTAGCCTTGCTGTCGCCAGAGAAGACGACCCCTAAAGGGAATCGATTGGGTACCTCCCACCTCACAGCTCCCTTCTGATCATCGCGACACCTTCCTCTCCTCTCCCCTTGGACTTCAGAAGCCATAGGACCACGCTTTGAGCCCTGATTGCGCCCTGTAGTCACCGTCGCCGGAGTTGACATAGAGTTTGATTAGGAGGGGGAAGAGCGACGCCATTCTTGCCTCTGATCCATGGGAAATTCTCCCCTCCACACCGTCGAGCCTCCAGGAGTCCAAGACAGCCGCTCCATCACCTCTAGTGGCCTTTTCTTGTCCGGGCCCCTCGACGGAGTCTCAACGCCAGCGAGGGAGGTGGGTGGTGGCCTCCGACCGCTGGCTGCTAGATCGGAGACACTGGATCTTCCCCCTTTCCTTCCCTCTTGCTCACAGGATGTTTGGATGCCAGATCAGGTATCAAAGAAGCCTTGGATGGCTTCCCAAATGGCCGTCGACAGCGAGGTACAGTCGCCGGTGGTCGTCGATCCTTTTTTAAAAAGCTTCTTTTAAAAAAAAACTTCTTTTCTTTTCTTTTGTTTGCGTTTAGGTCCTTTTATTTTGCATTTAAGTCCCTGCATTAGTTTTTTATCATTTTAATAATGTTTTGTTTTGTAAAATTGTAGGCTGATCCTTGTAAATTTCTTTTAATATTTCTCAGGCTTTAAATTTTGACATAAAACCCTATGATTTAGTTTTCATTCATTTTAAGTCCTTAATTTGCACATATAATCCTAAACTTCATTTAAATTGTTTTGAATGCATGATTTTCAGGTATAATGGCAAACCTAACCCTGTAGATTCAAATTTTTACTCAAATGTGCACAAAATTTCATTTTAAACCCTGAACTTCACTAAATTTGCACTGAATGCACATTTTATGGAATATTTGCAAATCAGTCCTTAGAAATTCATGTTTTCATTCATGAGTCCACTAATTTGCACATTTAACCTTGAATTTCTTAAAAATTAACTAAGCACATGTTTTGCTAGCAAAATTACAGATTGGTCCCTAGGAATCATAATTTTACCAAAAAAATGTACAGTTTTACACATTTGACCCCCAACTTCCTTTAAATTGCATAAAATATGTTTTCTTTAACTTTTTGTTGATTTAACCCTGGAATATCAACCTTTACTCAGGGCATGTAATTTTTGCATAGAGACCCTTGGAAATTTACATATTTCATCCATGCTTTCATTTTGTGTATTTTGTTACCCCTTTTTTTCATGCTTATTTTCTTGCATCATGCACGCATTTCAAAATTAGCTTTCCACCTTATTTTCCGGATTTCTTTCGATTTTCATGATTTTGACTTGATTTGGATTTTTATCACCCGAGGGCATACATTAATAAGCTTGACAATGCCGACATTGACTCGAATGAGAATTATTTTCTTCCATTTGATTTTCTCAGATTTCTTAAGTTTCCACAATTTTATGTGATGCTTTCTGAATATTTCTGATTTTCACTATTTTCCTTATCGCCCAAGGGTGTACAGTAAAGTAGCATTTTCAATGTCTACATTGTCCCTCGGATTATTTTCATTATTATTTCTTTGTATTCATTTCTTCTCTTTGATTTGGCATGTTTTCGCATTCATCTTACGCATGTGCCTTTAGAGTAGACAAGCATGCACACAAGAGATCATTAGCAAGTAGGAAACCTAGAAAGACCAAATTCTTCGGGCGTATGGGGGTGCTTAACACTATCCCCATGCGTAATAAGAATCCTTACCCTTTCTCTGGCCCGCAAATGACTAAGTGCTGCATCCATTTAGCACGGAGCATACACGCATTCCTTTGCATTCATTCGTATCATTTTCTTGCATTCATATGCATCTTGGTTTTCCTCATCTTCTCATTAAAAGATTAGGTGGCGACTCCTTTCCTTATCATTTTCTTATCCTTCCTTGGTGTTTCCGAGTCTAGTTTCCTTCTTCAAATTCACCATCTTCGCCATGACCATATTGGGACTCCTCATGTGTTTCCACGCACCACGGAGTCGTGTAGGGTTCCACCAGCATGGTCACAAGAACTGGTGACTCCGCTGAGGATAACCAGATTCTGGCTTTCATTTTGGTTTTCTTGCTTGCTTGTCATTGATCTGTACGCTTTGTGATTGTTTACTTGTTTGACTGTACATGCCTTTTGATTCTTTTGCACGATTGCTATGCCACCAAACATGCACATGACCTGATTCATGCCTTTTGTTATGATGCTTGCTTTTCTTCACTTACCTGTGAGCACTACACTAACACATGCCATGCTCATGCCTTTTGCTAGTTGGTTGAGTGTTTGGATGCCATGATTGTATGTTTTATACCCATTTTTGTATTTACCATGATTAAGAGAGTAGAGACATGCTTTCATCCCTTTCTAGTTAAAATAAAACACACAAATTCAGATAAACAAATAATAAGGCATAACCAGAGACAAATGCTCACAATCCCCTTGGTTTAATAAAATGCAAGTAAAAGACATAAAAGCATATTGCATGAATAATCATTTTAGAAAACATGCATCTTCTTCTCTGAGTCCACCTACAATTTGCAAAGGACAATTCTGGTAGCCCGTTCTATAGCTTTGGCATAGGGCGTGTTGCTAGTTTCTCCCCCTTTCTCCGAGGTCGTGTCGGTGTTAGTAGAGGGTACAACTCTTTGCTACTGTAGGAGTCGAAGCCACCAACACACCACTCGTTCACTGCCTCTACTTCGGCTAGGATTTAGAACGGGAACCTTACTTCTCTGACTAGAGTCGAAACCTAATCCCATGAGTGCGTCCCGTGTGGTCAACACCATGCGGGACATGCATGGTAAGAGAGTGCACTTTAGGACATTCATCTGAATTGTGTGTCATTGCATGCCACTTTAATAACTTGCATTGGTTTTTGCGTCATTGTTTAGGTTTTGATGCCTGTTTTCTCAGGTAGCTTGTTGCGAGGTACTCAGCTAGGAGCTCGGGTCTCTCCGTTGCAAGGCAGCCTCCCGTGGTTGTTTTCTCTTGCCATTTCCCGAGCTATTGGTCACTTTCGACAGTAGTTTGTCTTGGAGCTCGTGCGTTTGTCTTTTGCTGTAGCTCCATTCATTTCACTTGTGGCTAGCCATGGCCCCACAAACCCACAAGCCTCTAGTTATTATTTTGAAGGGGGTCCCACATTCAAATCCTCCTTCTCTCACTTTGGGTGCATCTTTTTCCCACCATGCGTCTCGATTTGGGAATCATGAAGGAACTCTACCTCCTTTCCTAGCATAGCAGCAGACACAAGCTAATATAGGGCCCGTCATTGAGTCAATTGCGGTGACTACCACACAGGTCCCAAATGTTTTGCCAACTGCAACCCACTTCTCGATCCCTCCTGTTTCAGGAGTTCAACCAGCTGTAGTTGTATTTGTTTTAGGGACCACTCTTGTTCCACTCTCGCCTTCAGACCTATCCTTTGATGGGTCTTCGACCATGCAAGCTCAAAGCTTGAGAACTTTGGCCCGAACGCCTGAGCACAATCCTCTTGATCCTGTTAAGTGTCCTTTTTCGACCCCTGAGATTCCAGTGAAGACCACTATAGTATTGCAGGCTCACCCAAATGCACCATCGCCCATATCGTTGCCCCAACTTCACATTGCTCCGGTAATGAGGGTGTTGTCTATGCCTCCTACACCACAACTACACTTATCACAGCATGCATCACAATCACTTAAGGACCAACCCATTAGTTGTGCAAGAATACAACATTTCTTAAGTCCATCGCCTGGAGACATACCGGTGCCACAGCTGTTGCTCTTGTGCTCAACCTCACACGTAGCATAACATACTCATAGCCCACCTCAACATCAGGATCAGGTTCCAACACGTAGGTCATCACTACATACTAAGCGCACTCTTTCCACTGTCAAGCCAGTGCATCTCGACGCATTGGATCGACCAGGACAGCAGCCTAAGGAAAAACGAGGCCATCGTGTTGAAAGTGACTACACTTCACTGGGTGAGTCACTAAACACTATTTTTCCTTGGGTTGTGTCACTTCTAAGACTCCTGGATCCATACCCCCCATCAACTCCACTTCGTCAGTGGTACGACGCGAATGAATACTGCGATTATGACCGAGCCCTGGGGCACTCAGTCGATAATTGCCACACTTTGCGAGATGTTGTTCAGACTTTGATCGACAGTGGGACTTTTGTTGTTGGTACGCAAGATGCAGCACCCACATCTATGTCTTTACCATCACCAGCATCTAGTTCAGCATGCATTACATACCCACACACCACTGTTGAGCCAACACATCATGTTGTGTCAGTTCAGCAAGGGTAGCAACAACGGCAAAAGCGACCTCGCCGTAGGGAAAGCGACTTCACACCACTTGGAAAGTCGTTGAGTGACATCTTTCCTAAAGTTGTGCCATTCATGCAGCTACCGGAGGATCGTCCACCACTGAACCTGCTTCCTAGGTGGTATAAGACGAATTTGTTCTGCCAATTCCACCACGCCCATGGACATTCGACAAAAAAGTGTTTTACTCTCCAGAATGCTATCCAAGATTTGATTGACAATGGAGACATTATCGTCAACCCATAGGAGGCAACACACATATACACCCGCACCTACACCGACATATGCACGAGCACACCCTAGAATAGTCAACCTTAGCTTGTCTGAGCCAGCAAGCTCCGAGGACGCTGGAACTTCAGGGGTTTATTCTCTTTCTCCTTGTTCTTTCCTGGGGAATCCATCAGGCATCATTAGCCTAGTTTGTCCTCTTTTCTTTTCTCAGGTCTTGTCTGGTGATGTTCACATGTGCCACTCTTGTTCTTGTTCCTCCAGGGGGGCCTAGTCAAAAGTTCGTCAGTTTGCCATGCATCGATCTGACCCAACACATGCAAGTACCATGGATCAGGTAGGAGACAACCGTCATAGCAGATATCAACTACAACAATAGATACAATCTTAATATCACCAGTAAATTCAACATTCACAATGATAATCTCAGTTTCAATAACGGTTTTGATAGCTTCGGTTACACCTACCTTGATTCCGGTTTCCAGTGGCACCACTAGGAGTTACTTTGAACCCCAATGGCATCGACAAAACAGCAACAACAAGGACTAGAGCTGTATCCTTTTCCTTTGTTTTTCTTTTTGCATCACCATATATCAAAACACAAAAAAATAAAAAAAGCACAAAAGTTGAAAAAAAAGCACAAAACAGAAAAACATTAAGAGCAATAGAAAATAATAGTTTGCTTGCCAATAACATTCTACCCGATGATGAAAATTGGAAAAGCTCGCCTATGTCAGAATGAATTATCCCTCCTCAGTCGTCACTACTTATACAATCAAGTTAGCAAGGGTGCCACCGAACATCAAAGCCGGACAAAATGTCCAAACTTTGCAAGGATCTTGCACCTCCAAGAGGGAGATAAAAAGTTAGGGGTAACTGAGGGTGTATGCTAGAAAAGAAAACATACATTTACAAAGGCATAAAAGAATAAAGAAGATAGAAGATGAAGACAGAAGTTAGCCCAAGAGATAGAGGCGTGCGACGTAACTCTACCCTTACCCTACCGTGGAGAGGTGTTGGAGTATATGCCTAGTAAAATTGCACCTTTGAGGGACTAACCCACCCTCTTGCAACAAAGGCCTCCTGAATAGATCGGGCGCCCATTACCTCCAAGTTAGGGTTAGAGTGAAACTATGCATTTATGAGAGAGCAAAAGAAAAGTCAATGATATTTTTAAAAAAAAGGTACAGGACCCTAAAGAGTTTGGCATGGAGCCAGGTCCATTACACTACATTACAGTGAGTTTGAGTGCCACCACTACCCATCGAGAGCCACCTATGGCTTGTGAATCTCAGTAGTGACAACTGAGTTGAAGGTGTCATTCTCCTCTAACAGGCATACAACTTTCCAGCCTAACTGAGGGTAGACAAACAGCCAAACTAAACAAGAAAGCGATCCAGATAATGAACTCAGTGAACAAGAAAAGCAATAAATGTACATAACAAGCAACTAAAATCACACCTAGCCAACAAGACATGCATTTCTTGATCAAACAATAAGGTCACTCTCAAACAACTAGTCTACTTGTTCACAATAATAGAGTCCACCACCATAATCATAATCATCACAATTTTGTTTGGATGATTCTCTTTGCTTGCGTATGGATTTGTTCAATAGGATTTTTTGCCAAGTATTTTTGGCCAAGAGCATTTCAGCTACTCGTTGATTAGAGAGCATATGTAGTAAGGACACCAGTTAGTGCACAAGCTACACGGACTTGCAAAATCAATTGCATGACAGCAGCTCCTCCGTAGTAGTCCAGATGTGGTAAACATTATTTGGAGAATGCCTAAGGTTAACATAGCCAAGTACAGGTTGTAGGCAGAACACAATAAGCAGCTAAACAGAGAATAGCCTTGACATGGAAGCCTGAGACAGACTATGATTTATCTCATCTCATCCTGCCATCTGAGTGTAGCTTAGGACAGCGGATGAATATACATGCCTCCAATCAGTAAACAACTGTGTCACTGGCTTCAACCAAAATCAACCTCAACCACTTTAGTGATTGAAAGTGCGCCTATAGTCACAACCTAATCCTTAGGTCTTTACATCATTGAGTGGTCCTGAACACTTCCAAGGGTAGCCTGACTCGATGCCAGAGGCATCTGATTTGCCTTGGTATCTCCTAGTCTGACTTTTGTTTTCATTGAGCATCATTCGCCTTTTATGCTAGGGGCATGTCAACTGCTTTGTAGCTAGCTCACATAATCCGCTACTTGTATCATCAAGGGCAAGTCAATTGTTCTCTGATCAGGACCACCCACACATCTGATAATTAGTAGAGACAACAACATGATCGTGATCTCCACGCAGCAATCCAGAATCTCATAAATACAACCAGGAGAATGTCATATGGTAGCATGCTCAAATACAGAACCATCAAAACATCATGGTTTAGTAGAACATGGATTGGACATAATAGTCAAAGGCAGGCTACAATCTCAATCAAAGGCCTATGTCAAATTGCCACAATTCCTTCTGTCTTCCAAGTACAATACGGGATGGCAGCTGGGTATACATATTTCCAGTCACTAAATGAATGCATCACTTGCTTTGACTAATGACCATCTCAATTATTCCAATGGTCCAAGGTACATCTATAGTTATAGTCTGGCTTCTAAGACTCCATACTCTCGAGTGATGTCCAGGCAGTTCAATACCAAGGGCATGTCAACTACTCTTTGGACAAAAGTCACATATCATGTGCCTGATAGAACACTAGCTTACTATGTAACCAAACCAGAGCCTTTGACTAGGGGCATGTAAGCTGCTTTGTGGAAAGGAGGACTGCTTTGAGAACACTTGGTGCAAGTGATGGTCAAGCGCACGTTCTTATAAAGAAGTGACGTTCACGACATAAAGGTTCCTACAAAATGACCACTACAGCAGGACACTATAGTGAGTCAAGCATTAGATCTGGAGAGTCATTGGCATGCCATAAACACTTTGAATTCATGACGATGTTGGCCATAGACAATTAATCTTCAGCTGTCTCAACTAATATCCCACATAACGGCGATGATCCAGGGTGCACTTGTACTTGTGAATAAGGTCTCCCTGGAAAACCCATTTGGCGAAGCAGTTGGTCAGGACCCCTGCATCCATATCTTCCAAAACTTTTGTCGTAGTTCAGGGATGTTGGCTTTGTTCAGATATCCCTCAGACTAAACACTTTTATTGTCTTACCTTGATTCCAGGGGCATGTCAGTTGCCTCCTGGTATCTCATTCATTCTCTGTTATCATTCTACCTAGGAGTTTGTCATCGACTTTATCTTGGTTGATAGGTTCCTGCATTTCCCCTATGTTTGGCTTGTCATGGCCAGACGAGTCCATGTTCCTTCTTCTTCTAGGCATTAGATAAAGTTTAGACTATACTCTTCCTTGACTTCGCTCTGATCAGACGAAGTCCTCGTCTCCCTGATTCTTGTCTAAAAGGGCGGAATTCAAAGATGCGTTTTTCTCGTCTCCCTGATTCTCGTCCGAGAGGACGGAAGTCAAAGACACTTTTCCTATCCTCTCCAAGCCATTTTGTCTATACACCGACAACAATTTGGTTCTATCTCTAGGCAGTTCTGAGCCATTGCCTGAGCACCAGCAACGATTCAGTTCACTCATGGCAGTTCCGAGCTGTTGCCTGTACACTGGTAGCGACTCGGTTCACTCTTGGCGGTTCCAAGCTGTTGCCTATTGTGACCATACCGATGGAACCCATACACGGCTCTCCTCCTACCGGGTGTGTGGAAACACTCGAGGAGACCCAATATGGTCACGGCGAAGATGGTGAATCCAGAGGAAAAGACTAGACTTGGAAACACCAAGGGAAGATAGAAAGGATAAGAAAAGGAATCGCCACCTAGTCTTTTACTGGAAAGACGAGGAAAACCAAAAACACAAGAAAACTGAAAAGCAAATAAGATGCAGAATGTATGTGTGTGCTCCGTGCCTAATGGACAATGCACAAATGATTGCGGGCTAGAGAAAGGGTAAGGATTCTGGTTACGCATGGGGAAGGGGTTAGGCACCTCCATGTGTCCGAGAAAACTCGGTCTTTCTAGGTTTCCCTACTGTCAATGGTCTATGGATGTATGCTTGCTTATTCTAAATGCTCATGCTAAATGTGACTGAAAAACATGCCAAATCAAAGTAAAGAAATGAAACAGAGGGAAAAGTTAATCCGAGGGTCAAATGTAGGCATTGAGAATGCGCTTTACTGTATGCCCTTGGGCGACGAGGAAAATTGTGAAAATCGAGAAATTCTCGAAAAGCGTCTCGCAAATCAGCGAAAATTTGAATAAAATCCAAGAAAATCAAAAAGGGGAAAATAATCCTCATTTCGGGACCATGTCGGATTTGTCAAGCCTTTTACTGTATGCCCTCGGGCGATGGAAAGCCAAAACAAATCTAAAGGCGAAAACCGAGCGAAATGTGGGAAACGACGAGAAAAACAAGATCAGAACAAGCTAGAAAAGCGTGCGCAAAGCAAGGAAGGAAAGGTAAGAATACTTGATGGAAAGATGTGAAAATATATGCAAAATGCAAACGTGAGTGCAAATATGAAAATTCTAGGGAGTTTTGTGCAAAAACCCAAATTCCGAGGAAAACCGAAATTCTAAAGCCCAAATCTTCAAAAATACATAGGAAACACATTCTATGCAATTATGATGAAATTTGGGGTCAAATGTGCAAATATGTGCAATCCTAGTCAAAATGAAGTTTCCTAGGGGTTAAAATGCAATTTTACCACTAAAACATGCATTTAAAACAATTCAGTGGAAATTCAGGGTAAAAATGCAAGAACAATTATTCAAAAAGGTTCCAGAAAGCTTCAGGGGCAAAATAGTCATTTTACCCTAGAAAACAGGTATTCAGAGTAAAATCAGTGAAGTACAGGGGCTAAAATGCAAATTGCCCAGTAAAACAATGCATTCAGAAGAGTTCCAAAAGAAATCAGGGGTTAAAATGCAAATTAACCAGTAAAAATAAGCATTCTAGATGATTTTAAAAGAATACAAAGGCGTAGATGCAATTTTCATAGAAAAATGTACATCCAGAAAACTTTCAGGAAAGCTTAGGATCTTTTATGCAAAAATGTTGAATTAAATTGCATTAAAATAAAACTTGAGGGCTTTTGCTAAAGTTTAATGCCTGGAAAACATTATTTTAAATGTTCTGGGGGACAAATGTAATATTTTCAGTGAAATCTTTATTCGAATGATTTTAGAAAAATGATAGGAGGACTTATTTGTAATAAAAGGACCAAAGTGTAACACGAAAAGGACCTGAACGAAAGGAAGAAAAGTTTTAGAAATTTATTCAAATAAATGTTTTAAATTTTTTTTTAAAAAGAAAAAAAACACGATGGTCACTGGCGATGGAGCTCCGCCGCCGACGACCGTTAGGGGGGCAAACAATGGTCACATGTCGTCACCCTGGCCTCCTCCAGTGGGTGACGTCGCTATGATGATCCAGAGCTCGAGACGCTGTTCTGGAAGCTCCACAAGCCTTGTGGGACACAGTGGAGGGTTCCCGAGCTGACGGAGGTGCGCGGCACAGCGGGAGGCACGCAGTTCTTCTCTGGAGGAGTCGTCTTCTCCGACGACGTTGTCTTAGGGCATGTTCTCCGACGATCTCGTGCAGGCTATCTAGAGGTGTCGAAGCGGCAATCCAAGGAGCAGGAGAGCACTGGGGAGACTAGTGGAGGAGAAGAGGAGACTAGGGGGCCAGGGACATGCCCTGGATTGGCCCCCCACCTACATCGCCGGGAAACGGCGACGGTGAGCCCCATGGACCAATTCCGACCAGAGGAATGCTCTAGATGGCTCAGAATTGTCCAGAAAGAAGGAGGAGGGATCCAGGAAGCTATGAATTAAAATAGGAGGGATCAGAAGGGGCATACCTGGCCTGAAAGAGCTCTGCACCTCGTCGGAGCACTGGAACTCGCTTCCTCTCCTCTCCGCGAACTTCCCTTTCACTCTGGAATTCTCTGGCACGCTCCGCTCTCTTCTCTCTCGCGCCAGAAAGTCTTTTCAAACTCTGCCTCTACCCTTCCTTTTATAGAGGCGGTCGACGGCTGTGACAACCCATCCGAACTCTAACAACCACTTAACCGCCTAATAGCTCTCCCGACAGCCAGTAACAAAACCTCCAGCACCAAACAACCTAGCAGAACACTGTCCCCAACACTCCATCCTTTCCCTTGCTCGCCGACAAGGATCGACGGCGATCTAGGCCCCTCTGGCGACTCATCCAGTGGTTAGGGCTGCATTGTTGGCTCGAGATGGGGAAGTGGCTGCTACTGGATGATGTGGTGAGATGGGTTAGAGAAGATGGGTTGCTGGTTGAAGAAGGCTCGTGGGATTTTGGTGAAACCAGTGAAGAAGAATGGGTTTAGTGAGAAGAAAATGGTGAGAAGGAAGGATGAGTTGGTGAAAATTGATAATAAATGAAAGAAATTATGAGTAAGGAAAGGGAGAAATATGGTGTTAAACTGTTTATGGTGGGCCTTCATGGACTTGTGGGCCTTATGGGCTCAATTTGGGCTTAATGGGCCTAATGGGCTTTGAATGGATTCAATTAGGGTTAGAGCTCAGCCACTACACTTCCGTCCTGCAAAGTTGGGAAATTGGGGTGTCTACACCTATACACCAGCAGCGACTCGGTTCACTCTTGGTATTTCCGAGCCATTGCCTGTACACCGGTAGCGACTCAGTTCAATCATGGCAGTTCCGAGCCGCTACCTGTAAATTGGCATCGGCTCGGTTCACTCTTGGAGGTTCCAAGCCATTGCCTGTACACCGGTAGCAACTTGGTTCACTCATGGCTGTTCTGAGCCACTACTTGTACACTGATAGCGATTTGGTTCACTCTTGGTGATTCCGAGACATTGCCTGTACACCGGGATTGACTCGGTTAACTCTTGGTGGTTCAAAGCCGTTGCCTTTACACCGGCAATGACTCGGTTCACTCTTGGCGGTTCTGAGCTGCTGCCTGTACACCAGTAGCGACTCGACTCACTCTTGGTGCTTCTGAGCTGTTGCCTGTACATCGACAGTGACTCGGTTCACTCTTGGCGGTTCTGAGCCATTGCCTGCACACTGACAGCGACTCGGTTCACACTTGGCGGTTCCAAGCCGCTGCCTGAACACCAACAACGACTCAGTTCACTCTTGGTGGTTTCGAGCCACTGCTTGTACACCAGCATCGACTTGGTTAATTCTCAGCGGTTTCGAGCCATTGCCTAAGCACCGACAATGACTCGGTTCACTCTCGACGGTTCCGAGTTGTTACCTGAGCACTTGCAGTGACTCAGTTTGCTCTCGACGTTTCCGAGCCGTTGCCTATTGTGACCATGCCGACTCGAGGAAGTCTCGGATGAATGTCTAAGGTACAGATGTGAAGGTTGGATGTCTGCCAACCAGAGGATGGGTACGGATTCCTATTACGCACGAGGAAGGTGTTAGGCACCCTCGTACGCCCGAGAAACTCGGTCTTTCTAGTCTAATTACTTGGTAAATGCTAGATGGATGTTTACTAGACCTGGATCATTCTTTAATCATGCTAATATGTATGCCATGACAAGACTGGATGGATGTGCAAGACAGTGTGAGAAAACTACGAAGAAATCCATATGAATTGACAAAATTGCAAAAAATCACATGAAATGACGATGTTTTGTTAAAGAACGCTTCTAAAAAACATAATGATATCAAAAAGATGACAACCCAAGTCAACCCGAGTTCTCGGAATCATGAAGAAGTCGTGAAAATCAAAAAGGGAAAAAAAAATCCGTAGTAGGGACAAATGTCGGCCTTTAGGCCTGTTAATGTACGCCCTTGGGCGATGAAACCCAAATCAAATCAAAAATCTGAAATGTAGGATTAAAGCCAATCAAATCGGATATCGAATAAGAAACTCTGAAGACAAAGTGAATCGGAATCATGGAGAAAGTCATGAAAGTCAAAAAGGGGAAAATAATCTGTATTGGGGACAATGTCGGCCCTTAGGCATGTTAATGTACACCCTCGTGCGATGAAATCCAAATCAAATCAAAAATCTGAAATGTAGGGTTAAAACAAGTCAAATCGAATATTGGATAAGAAATTCTGAAGTCAAAGTGAAGAAAGAAACCCACGAAGGAAAGGCATGAGATGCCGGCTCACTAAATAGGGATACAAATGTGAATAGAAAGGATATGAAATGCATGGATAAGTGCCCAAATATGCAAAAACTCTAAAGAATGACTTAGACATGGACTATGCCAGACTAAGTGCAAAGATTGAGATGCATGTCATGAATTGGAGGCATAGGGGCAATTTGGTCATTTCTCTGGCCATATATGATAAATGCTAGCATGGGAGTGATGCATGGCCTAGAATGTGTCAAAATGTGTGCCAAATGTCTAGAAGATGTTATTTGCAAGAAACATGGAAGAGAAAATCAACAAAATGATGTAAACACAATAAAGGACAAACATAGGGGCCAAAATGCAAAATTCACAAAAAGGAATGAAAAACTGGATGAAAAACATGTTCATGACCCCTATTCTATCATGCAAATGATGGTCCAATGTCAATGTGGCATAGGAATGTAAAAGTTGCACTTCGATAATTTCCTGAAAGTTTAGGGTCTAAAGTGCAAAATTCACACATAAGTGCAAATGTGACCAAAATGTAAGGCAAAACCTCAAATCACAATGAAAACATGTTTTTTGAATGGAATCAATGATAAAATGCAAAACATGAAATGCAATGAATGAAAAATGCCCCAAAACATGCAAGAAAACATTTAAAACCCTAAATGATTGATTTGGAATTAATCTAAGAGTCAAAATGTAAATTTTATGTTCTGAAATGATTTGATGTGAATCCAAGGACATTTATGCAAAGTTTTTGGACCTAAATGTGATAAAAATTGGGATTTTATGTTGGTCAGTGCAATTACAAAGTTTCCTAAGGTCTAGAATGCAAAATACACAATGAAAACTCATTTTTTAAAGTTTTGGGGACATAATGCAAAAGTCCAGGACCAAACTGTAAAGAAAAATCTACTTTAATACCAATTAGTGTGATTTTAAATAATTTAGGGCTCAGAATGTAAATTTCACTGAGAAAACTTATTTTAGAAAGCTTCAGGGTTAAATGTAAATGTTCTGGACCTAAATGTAAAGAAACTATGTTCTAGGGATCTAGATGTAATAAAAACATGCATTAATATGTTAAGAATTCAAAGATGAACTATTCAGGGGGATACATGCAAATTTCACATAGAAAATAAAAGAAATAAAAAGTATTTTAAAAATACAGGGATTAAAGTGAAAATGTCTGGACCCATATGCAATAAAAAGGACCTAAATGTAATACTTAAATAACTTAAAAGATTTTAAAACAAAATTTCAAAAAAAATAACTGTCACCGCCAACGATTTGAAGATCACCAACAGCGACGGCTTGAGAGGCTCATCCAAGCCTCTCCGGGTGCTCGATCGAAGATCAGGTGTGGGGGAAAGCATGAGGAGGAGACGTGGGGAGGATCCAATGGCTCGGATGCAGCCCACGACGGCTGGAGTGCGCTGTCAACCTCCCCTCACCGGCATCTTCTTCGGCGACGACGAGGCTTACATTGGCGCGTCTGGAGGCCGTGGTTCGATGCGGCAATGATCTGCGATGCTCCGGAGGGCTTCGGAGAACGTTCCGGAGGCTATAGGTGGCTTCACACACGAGGAAGTCACCCTCCCCATTCCCGTGTCGACGACGACGGCGGTGATGGGTTGTCGAAGCATGGAAGTGGTCTAGGCGACAGGGCAAGGATCTTCTAAGGTTCGTGGAAGCTTGACGATCGTCGGGGGAGTGCGCGAGGGCTGCGGTGGTGCTTGAGGGGTCACGGCGCTTCGTTGACGTCGGTCGACGGTGACAGGGGAGCTGCGACGGTGGTGGCGTTCCAACAGTCTGGCTGGCTTTCTCTGGAATAGGGGCACACCATAGGAGGAGGAGGAGAATAGAGGAGGAGAGGAGGGAGGTCTGTAGGGCCTCCCCTAAACCCACATGATCCACTGCCCACGTCGGTGGCAGTGAACCCACCACTAGAGGGAGGAATGGCAACACTCACGGGCGACCTACTCCGTTGAACTACAAACAAATGACTAGAGGACTATTTGGCATTGAAAAATAGGGAAGATGAATACTTGGGTGATGCTTTCCTCCCCAACAACGCACGACAGTGGGCTCCTCTGGTTGGTTGCTCCGGTGACTGATGTTGGAGGCTTCTAGGGGTGAAACTAGTTTTGGGGAGAAGGCTTGGATGTTGTGGATTATTAGGGATCTCTAGATGCACTCTAGGCTCACTCAAAGGGGGCCTCGAAGGTCTAAAAACTCTTCTCTGGTCGTCGACAGTAGGGCCTTTTATACTCCAACGAGGCTTCGATGGTGACCCAGTGGCTGAAGGGGGCCCACAACGGTTGGGGAAGCTCTGTGGTGGCGCGACGATCTTCTCCAGATGATTGGGCAATGCTTGGGAGGACTGAGGCTTCCCCCCCCACCTCGCGCTCCAGCGAGGTGCTCTGAACTGCGACAGAGACGATGACAGCGCGACGCGGTGGTGCTCTGGGGGCTGGAACATGGCGGAGAGAGTGGGGAAAGCTCTGGGGAGCCACAACGAGGCTTCGGAGTGGCAGCGGTGAGCTCTGAGATGCTCTGGAATGCTCCTCCCACCTTCGTCTCTGGCGACTAGAACGACATAGGTGGTTGGGTTGCTGCGGAGGTTGGGGCAGGGGCGCGGCAGCATGGGAGAGCTCTTAGGAGGTACGCAGAGGTTCCTGGGTCATCGACGTGAAGTGAGGTGGCCTCGTGCGCTCGAGGCATCTTTGACAACGAACGTGGCTAGACTGCGACAGCTCGATGGATCAGGCGTCGACGGCGGGGCTTCTCTGGATCAGAGGGAGACTAGAGGAGGAGGAGAGAATAGGAGGAGAGAGGAGAGGCTTCCGGGAGCCTCACCTGAGGTTAGGAAGCTCAAAGCCTCGTCGATGGTGGTGAACCCACCACCAGAAGTGGTGATGACGACGCGCGAGGTGCGTTGCTCTGCCGTGGCGCGTTCTAGAAGCCTAAAGGATCCTAAGAGGCATGCTTCGAATGAAATAGAGGAAGAAGAGGGGTACCTGGTGGTGTGTCGCTCCCCAGCGTTCTTCAGTGGCAGCGGCGGCGTTTTCGGTGAGGCTCCAGTTGCTGACGGCAATGGCTTCTAGGTTGTGGAATAGGGTGGAAAAGATGGCTTGGATGTCCTTCTCTTTTGGGTGTAGGGGGGAGAGGACTTTGGATTGCTAGGGAGAGGTTGGAGGCTCGTGAATCTCTCTCTCCAGTTGAAGGTCTGAAGCTTTGACAGCGAGGTGAGCTTTATACTCTAGCGAGGCTTTCCAGAGCCCTCGATCCTCCTCCTTAGCCACTAGGCGTGTGAGATCATGCGCGTGGATCGAAGGAAGTAGGCCAAAGATCACGGAGGCTGAGATCTGCTCTGGATTCCTTGGGATTGCTCGTCGGAAAAATAGGGTCGTCGGAATTATTTTTGACTTTCCTAAGTTTTGAATTGCATTTTTGAATGAAATACTATTGGCCTTAATGGGCTTAGGGTTTTTGGGTTTTTTGTTTTGGTTTTTATTTTGGGATTTTTAGGATTTTTTAAGGTTTTAATTTTAGGTTTTTAATTGTATTTTATGGGTTTAATTTAATTTCTTAATTTTGTGATTTAGGGTTTAATTAGGGTTTTAATTAGTTTAGGTTTTTTTTGTTTTAGGATTTTTTTTTAGGGATTTTTTAGGGTTTTGATTTCAAGTTTTAAATTAGGGTCTTGAATTTTAATTTAGGCTTTTTATTTATGTTTTTTGATTTTAATTAAATTTGTGATTAATGTTTAATTAGTTGGTTTTAAATTAGGGTTTTAATTATTTTAGGTTATTTTATTTTATTTTTGTTTTGGGATCTTCATGGATTTTAGGAATTTTGATTTTAAGTTTTAACTAGGGTTTTGTGATTTAAATATGATTTTCAATTTTGGGACTTCAGGTTTAATTAATTGATTTGAAATTAGGGTTTATTTAGGGATTTTTGGATTTTAAATTAGGGTTTCACTTATTTACTTGGATTTTTAAATGATTTAATTTGATTTAGGCTTGAATTAGGGTTTTTGTCTTATTTATTGGATTTTAAGTGGATTTGATTGGATTTTACTTAATTAGGGTTTTTATTTGATTAATTAGGGTTTTTATTGGACTTTAAGTGGATTTAATTGTATTTTATTTAATTAGGGTTTTTGTTTGATTTTAAGTGGGTTTTAAATCTGATTTTGACTTGAATTAGGGTTTCTGTTTTATTAATTTGATTTTAAGTGGATTTTATTTGATTTGTTTGGTTTCAAGTTTAATTACGTCGGAGTGGGCTAGTGTGGGCCTGATTGGGCTTATGTAGGCTAGGGTTTTGGTGGTCGTAACAAGAGCATCGTCCGGAGGAGCCTACTGCCAAGTGACTTTAAAGTTGGAGTGTCTACAGATGCCCCTCCCTGAGCGAGGTCAAGGGAATCGAGATTGATGCTCAGTGTTGACAAGACACCCCACATGAGTCCGTGGGAGAGTGATATGTGTTGTGGGGCCGTGAGCCACTTATTCGGCGGATGCACCAAAAAGTCATGACTCGTGGCCCATGCGTAATGTTGATGCAAAGGATGACCCTAATGCTAGGTAATGCATGAGGAAGATGCTGAAAACGAGTAGGTAGCTCAGCTCTCAGAGAGGAGCGTGAGGGACTTCCCGACTCGTGCCGATGTGTGCCTAGGCAAGTCTGTCAGACTTATTGACCAGGGCAAACCTGGTGAATGACGGACCTTTCAGCCCGGGAGGATGCATGGCAAGATGCCGAACTTGCTGACCGAGGGATAGACTGATGACGAATGTCAACCGGATAGTCTAGGGGTATCAACCCGCTCCTGACAATATGATGGTTGTCAATCGGATAGTTTGGGGTATTAGCCCAAGAGAAGGGGCATTAGATAAGACTATCAAACTTGCATGCTAAAGGGCAAGGCATGGTAAGTTGACGGACCTACCGACCAGATAGTTCGGGTTATCAGCCCGGTAATGAGTTGACGAACTCAGCACCGGATAGTTAGGGCTATCAACCCGCTGATGAGTTGACGGACTCATTGCCGGATAGTTAGGGTTATCAGCCTGATGTTGAGTTGACGAACTTATCATCGGATAGTTAGGGATATCAGCCCGCTCCTAACAATATGACGGTTGCCAACCGGATAGTTAGGGCTATCAGCCTACTCTTAACAGGGTGACAGTTGTCAACCAGATAGTTTGGGGTATCAGCTAGAGGATAGGGGCATCAAGATTCGTCCATCTGGTGTGAACATAGGATGAGGTCATCTAGACCTCGCTTGGTCTTGGAAAAGATAGAAATGGCACTTGTTCGCCTTGAACAAGTCCCAACAGGGTAGATAGGATTCTGCCTTACCTAGTACTGAAACCTAGGATGGCTTTGTTTGACTAGGTTAGGACAAACAAATGGTATCCCTGACTGTTAGCTGGGTGGGCCCCAGCGCCAAGTCGGCAGGCAAAGAAGGCAGCAATCTAAAACAATTGGGCACATGTTATAGCAATGGCAATTTCTTATCAATCACAATAATTCAAACAAGACGGAGACTGCTAAATAATGCTAACATGCTCACTACCTGAGCGCACAAGGTTATCTACCTAATGACGAGTTGACAGACTCGTCGCCGGATAGGTAGGGTTATCAGCCCTGTGATGAGTTGACGGACCCATTGCCGGATAGCTAGGATTATCAACCCAGTGATGAGTTGACAGACTCATCGCCAGATAGTTAAGATTATCAGCCCAAGGATAAGGGGTTGGCTCTTAGATACAAGAAAACGATAACTCGTATCTCTTCCGAACATAAAGGAGTTACGAGGAAAGGGACAAAGGCTGTTCCTGGAGGACTAGGAACCAGCAACTCGGATCTCCTCTGGACTTAAAGGTGTCACGAGGAAAGGGATAAAGAGCTATTCTTGGAGCCCAGGAATCAGCAACTCGAATCTCGTCCAGACTTAAAGGAGGCACGAGAAAAGGGATAAAGGCTGTTCCTAGGGGGCCAGGAATCAGCGACTCGAATCTCCTCCAAACTTAAAGGTGACACGAGAAAAGGGATAAGGAGCTATTCTTGGAGGCCAAAAATCAATGACTCGGGACTCCTCCGGACTTAAAGGAGTGACAGAAAAGGGATAAAGGATTATTCCTGGAGGCCAGGAATCAGCGACTCGGGACTCATCCAGACTTAAAGGAGTCGCGAGAAAGGGACAAAAGCTATTCATGGGGGCCAAGAATCAGTGACTCAGGACTCCTCCGGACTTAAATGAGTCACGAGAAAGGGACAAAAGCTGTTCTTGGGGGCCAGGAATCAGCTACTCGGGACTCCTCCGGTCTTAAAGGAGTTGCAAGCAAGAGGATAAAGGTTGTTCCTGAGGAAACTAAGAATCAACGACTCAGATCTCCTCCGTTATTAAAGGAGACGTAAAAAAAGAGATAAAGAGCTGTTCCTGGAGGCCAGAATCAGTGACTTAGGACTCTTTCAGACTTAAAGGAGTCGCAAGAAAGGGACAAAAGTAGTTCCTAGGGGCCAAGAATCAGCGACTCGGGACTCCTCCAGACTTAAAAGAGTTGCGAGAAAGAGACAAAAGTTGTTCCTATGGGCCAGGAATCAGCGACTTGGGACTCCTTCAGACTTAAAGGAGTCGCGAGAAAGGAAAAAAAGGGCTATTCCTGGAGGCCAAGAATCAGCAACTCGGAACACCTCCGGACTTAAATGAGTTGCAAGAAAGGGACAAAACTCGAATCTCCTCCGAACTTAAAGGAGACACGAGAAAAGGGATAAAGAGTTGTTCCTGGAGGCTAGGAAACAGCGACTTGGATCTCCTCTGGACGTAAAGGAGATACGAGAAAAGGAATAAAGGCTATTCCTGGAGGCCAAAAATCAGTGACTCGGATCTCCTCAGGACTTAAAGGAGTCGTGAGAAAAGGAAAAAAGCTGTTCCTGGAGGCTAGGAATCAGCAACTCAGAACTCCTCCAGACTTAAAGGAGTCATGAGAAAAGGGATAAAGGGTTGCTCATAAAGGCCAGGAATCAGCGACTCAGGACTCCTCTAGACTTAAAGGAGTCGTGAGAAAGGGACAAAAGTTGTTCCTGGGGGGACCAGGAATCAGCGAGTCGGATCTCCTCTGGACTTAAAGGATACACGAGAAAAGGGATATGGAGCTGTTCCTGGAGGCCAGGAATCAACGACTCGGGACTCCTCTAGACTTAACGGAGTCACGAGAAAGGGACAAATGTTGTTCCTGGGGGACCAGGAATCAGCAACTCGGATCTCCTCTGGACTTAAAGGAGACACGAGAAAAGGGATAAAGAGTTGTTCCTGGAGGCTAGGAATCAGTGACTCGGATATCCTCTAGACTTCAAGGAGACACAAGAAAATGACAAAAGCTGTTCCTAGAGGCCAGGAATCAGCAACTCGGATCTCCTTCAGACTTAAAGGAGTCACGAGAAAAGGGACAAAGGGCTGTTCTAGGAGGACAGGAATCAGCGACTTAGAACTGTTCCGGACTTAAAGGAGTCGCGAGCAAAAGGACAAAGGCTATTCCTGGGGGCCAAGAATCAACGACTCGGGACTCCACCGAACTTAAAGGAGTTGCGGAGGAGTCCAGAGAAAGGGACAAAAGTTGTTCCTAGGGGGACCAAGAATTAGCGACTCGGATCTCCTCTAGACTTAAAGAAGACACGAGAAAAGGGATAAGGAGATATTCCTGGAGGCCCAAAATCAGCGACTTGGGACTCCTCTAGACTTAAAGGAGTCACGAGAAAGGGACAAAAGCTGTTGCTAAGGGGAACAAGAATCAGCGACTCGAATCTCCTTCAGACTTAAAGGAGACACGAGAAAAGGGATAAGGTGTTGTTCTTGGAGGCCAGGAATCAGTGACTTCGGACTCCTCCGGACTTAAAGGAGTCACGAGGAAGGGACAAAAGCTGTTCCTGAGGGACCAGGAATCAGCAACTCGGATCTCCTCTGGACTTAAAGGAGACACGAGAAAAGGGATAAGGAGTTGTTCCTAGAGGCCAGGAATCAGTGACTCGGATCTCCTCCGAACTTAAAGGAGACAAAAGAAAAGGACAAAAGCTATTCCTGGATGCCAGGAATCAACGACTCGGGACTCCTCTAGACTTAAAGGAGTCACGAGAATGGGAGAAAAACTCTTCCTAGGGGGACCATGAATCAGCAACTCAAATCTCCTCCAGACATAAAGGAGACACGAGAGAAGGGATAAGGAGCTGTTCCTAGAGGCCATGAATCAGCGTCTCGGATCTCCTCTAGACTTAAAGGAGACATGAGAAACAGACAAAGGCTATGTGCAACTTGATTGCTAGCCAGGAAATTTGTTCTTGTCTGTAGCTCGCTTGTTTCGCTGTGTGACTGCTCTGTCTGTTCTCGTGATGGCTGATCTGGATAAACTGCTACTTGGGACTCCTCTGGACTTAACAGAATCACGAGAAAGGGACAAAAGCTGTTCCTGGGGGACCAGGAATCAGCAACTCAGATCTCCTCCGGACATAAAGGAGATACGAGAAAAGGGATAAAGAGCTGTTCCTAGAGGCTAGGAATCAGCGACTCGGATCTCCTCCGAACGTAAAGGAGACACGAGAAAATGACAAAAGTTGTTCCTAGAGGCCAGGAATTAGCAACTCGGATCACCTCCGGACTAAAAGGACTCACAAAAAATGGGACAAAGGGCTGTTCCTAGAGGCCAAGAATCAGTGACTCAGAACTCCTCCAAACTTAAAGGTGTCGCGAGCAAAAGGACAAAGGCTATTCTTAGGGGCCAAGAATCAGTGACTTGGGACTCCTCCAGACTTAAAGGAGTCACGAGAAAGGGACAAAAGCTGTTCCTGGGGGGACTAGGAATCTGCGACTCGGATCACCTCCGGACATAAATGAGACACAAGAAAAGGTATAAGGAGCTGTTCCTGGAGGCCTGGAATCAGCGACTCAGGACTCCTACGGACTTAAAGGAGTCACGAGAAAGGGACAAAAGTTGTTTCTAGGGGGACCAAGAATCAGCGACTAGGATCTCCTCCGAACTTAACGGAGACACGAGAAAAGGGATAAGGAGATGTTCCTAGAGGCCAGGAATCAGCGACTTGGGAATCCTCCGGACTTAAAGGAGTCGTGAGAAAGGGACAAAAGTTGTTCCTGGGGGACCATGAATCAACAACTCGGATCTCCTCCGGACTTAAGGGAGACACGAGAAAAGGGATAAAGAGCTGTTCCTAGAGTCCAGGAATCAGTGACTCGGATCTCCTCCGAACTTAAAGGAGACACGAGAAAATGACAAAAGTTGTTCCTAGAGGCCAGGAATTAGCAACTCGGATCTCCTCCGGACTAAAAGGAGTCATGAGAAAAGGGACAATGGGCTATTCCTAGAGGCCAAGAATCAATGACTCAGAACTCCTTCGGACTTAAAAGAGTCATGAGCAAAAGGACAAAGGCTATTCCTAGGGGCCAGAATCAGCGACTCGGGACTCCTCTAGTCTTATAGGAGTCGTGAGAAAGGGACAAAAGTTGTTCCTGGGGGGACCAGGAATCAACGACTCGGATCTCCTCCAAACTTAAAGGAGGCACGAGAAAAGGGATAAGGAGCTGTTTTTGGAGGCCCGGAATCAGTGACTCAGGACTCCTCCGGACTTAAAGGAGTCATGAGAAAGGGACAAAAGCTGTTGCTAGGTAGAGCAAGAATCAGCCACTCGGATCTCCTCCGGACTTAACGGAGACACGAGAAAAGGGATAAGGAGCTGTTCCTGGAGGCCAGGAATTAGTGACTCGTGACTCCTCCGGACTTAAAGGAGTCGTGAGAAAGGGACAAAAGCTGTTCCTAGGGGTCTAGGAATCAGCAACTCGGATCTCCTCCGGATTTAATGGAGACACAAGAAAAGTGATAAGGAGCAGTTCTTGGAGGCTAGGAATCAACGACTCAGATATCCTTTGGACTTAAAGGAGACACGAGAAAAGGACAAAAGCTATTCCTAAAGGCCAAGAATCAAGGACTCGGGACTCCTCCGGACTTAAAGGAGTCGTGAGAAAGGGACAAAAATTGTTCCTAGGGGGACCATCAATCAGCAACTCGGATCTCCTCCAGACTTAAAGGAGACATGAGAGAAGGGATAAGGAAATGTTCCTTGAGGCCAGGAATCAACGTCTCGGATCTCCTCCGGACATCAAGGAGACACGAGAAAAGGACAAAGGCTATGTGCACGAGAAATTTGTTTTTGTCTGTAGCTCGCTTGTTTTGTTGTGTGACTGCTCTGTTTGTTCTCTTGATAGCTGATCTAGATAAACTACTGCTTGGATTCTGCACTGATGCAAGGAGCTTGGCTAGAAGGGTTTCATGAGGGCATTGTCTCTTCCTCGAAGAAGATGGACTTGTTGGATGGTTTCTGACATCTTTCCAGGTTCACTGTTGTGTCACTGGTTGACTTCTTGGTAGTCTGACTTAGGCACTGGACTGTTGACTGTGCTCTCTCTTGCTGATTAGGGGAGTACAAATATTCTGATTTTGCTCTGATTTCAGAGGCTCATGGCTATTATTGTCTTCGTTTCTGCGCTCGAGCTATGGAGCAGACAACATGTTCTGGACGAAGATACTATCCCAAGAAGGTCAACCAATAGGACAGCTGACATGCCCTTGATTGACGAGGAAGGCTATCACCACAAAGGCAGCTGACATGCCCCTAGTTTGGGACCTAGTGGGACCTTGCAAAGTGGATAAGTGATAATGCATGCAAGCATGATGGTGTTATGTTGTGTCATCCCTCAGAATGAATTTGGAACTCTAATCATGCCTACTATGAGAAGAGAAGAAGACCTCGGTTCACAAGACACTACCTGGACTTCTAGGCTGTTGGTGGCTCCTTGGGACAGACTATTCAGTAGGTTAGGCTCCGCGTCAAACTCTTGGGGACTTAGACCTACTTTTTTGGCTTTCGACTTATTTCTTTTCTCCCTCTTAGGCTTGTAGGCTCGCTCTAACCCTCTCTTGGGGGTAATGGACATCCGGATTTGGAGGGGGCTGCTGGGATTTTATGCAAGGGATGGCTAGTCCCTTGGGCTGCTTGAATTTTATGCAAGGGGTGGCTAGTCCCTTGGGATGCTTGGATCTTTGGGATGTTCGCTTCGACTCCTCCCCAACGTAAGTGGTAGGGATAAAGTTAGCCTACTTGCCTCTCTCTGTTAGGACTAGTTTCTATCTTCGACTTCTGTCTTCTTATTTCTTTTATGCCCTTGTGGATATTTTTTTATTTTTCTATTTGGTCACACTCATGCTCGCTCCTAACATTTTATCTCCCTCTCGAGGTGTAAGTCCCTATGGGAGTTTGGACATTTCGCCTAACCTCGTTCAGGTGGTGGCTCCCTCGCTCGCTAGAATGTCTAAGTAGTGACAACTGAAGAGGTGTAGACCCTTCTCAAGCAAGCTGGCTATTCCAATTCTCATCATCGGGATGTGATGCTGATGCTTTTATGCATGGGTGGATGCAGTAATTGATGCTTAAGTTACTGATGCGCATGAAAATAAAAAGGAAAATGCTATGGATTAAATGCACTTGGATCACTGATTATTTTGAAATATGCATGCATGATGGAGTAGTGGATGATGCACGATGCACAAAAGGATACTTTGCAAGGCAAGGATACACACCTTCTGTTCATTAGTAGTACTTCGGATAACATGTGTTGCCTGGCTCAGGTAGCTCGACACTATCCATGTCTCCGAGGATTGCTACACCACCTGAAATAAATTGGCTTGATAACGTAGGGACCATGCAGGGGTTAGGTCGGAATTCATCTCGACCGTCCTGGAGATGTATAGTCCGTAAGACTAGATTGCCTGATGTAAATTTGGCCCCTCTGGATTAATGTTGTGAGGCTGGAATTCAAGTGTCTCGCCATCTTCCAAGTCATCATCCTTTTCTTCATACTCGATGAGCTTTGACAGGATTTTTTCTTTGAAGGTTGGATTGGCAACGTCGAAGGAGAGAATGTACTATGATTTCTGTGCCTGATGGTTCCTTATTGTGGTCACACTGACTTTGATAATTGACCTTTGGCTCTTGGATCGTGAGGTTTACTAACTGACTGGGTTGATTTGTTGCTTTGGCCTCCGGTGCTTTTTGATGTACAAAGGAGTGATACTGGCTGGCGGCTGTCCTGCTGCTGGCTGATGGGAATGATGCCGCCTGACTTTCCTCTTGAGCTTAACTCAAGGTCCTTTCTTTTGACCGATAACTGCTCTTGAGGTGGTAGTTCTAGGTCACTGACTTGCTCATTGACTGAATTGCTCTACCTCTAGCTTATCCAGACTGTGTGACTGGTGTAACTGTTGTCCAAGGCTTGGTGGGACTTCACTTATGACTGTTGGTACGACAACATGTAGGGCTACCACTGCGAGGATCGCTGTTGGAGCAGTAACTGATGCTGTTGAAGTGACTACCGGCAACTGAGGCTGTGATTGCACCATCTGACAATGACTCTTTTCAGCAGTAGCTTGACTCTGATTGGGATCAAGTATCCCTACACTGACAAAGTTGGTGAGGTTTGATGGAATAAAAATTTGAATGTACCTCCTAGTGCGCGACTATTCGTCTTCTTGCAGCTACCACTCGTATCTTGATCCCTCAAACTCTCGCTTGTCTTTGGCGTGGATGGGCTCGGAGATTCCATGGCCATGTTGCTCGAGTGGTGCTCCTTTCTTGTATCTCCATTTGTGACATACGTTTTCGATCATACGAAGGGGATTGCCACGAACGGTTAACTGATTGACACGCGTCGAGGGCCGGAATGAAATCGACAAGCTCTAAACGGTTGACCCACAACACATCGGATGGCATGGGACGGTCAGGAGGGAGACAGCGGAGGCCAACTCGACATTTTATTGGTCAAGATCTTCCATTGTAACAACAACTGTGTCATTGCCGCAGCGGAGCTTAACCATGTGGTGGAGGGTCGAGAGGATCGCCTGATGCTTGTGCGACCAAATGTGCCCAAGTAGAAGATTGAAAGAGGGCTCCAGATCCACAATATAGAATTCGACATCAAGGACTACAAGCCCTAAGATGAGAGGAGTAACTAGCACCCCTAGCGCGTTGTGATGTGTGTTATCAAAAGCCAACATTCCTTTCGCAGTTGGTATGATATCCTCGGCTTTGAATCCGATTTTGTTTTCTATGTGCAAATGGGCAGACATTAAAGTTTGCGCCGTTATCCACCAGAGTGAGGGGAATACAGAAGCTTTGATATTGCGCCGTAATGAACTGGGACTGGTTATGATTAACACCTGTTGAGGGTGACTCCTCACTAAAAAAGAAACAACACAAGGCTCTACAATCATGCCCACCATATTCTCAAGAGATGATGGTTCTATGGTGGGGGAGACTCGAGCAGCCTGAAAGACCCTTAGGAAGGTCTCTCAATGCTCTAAAGAAGTACGAATGAGATCCCAAATGGAGATATCAGCCTTGACCTTCTTCAGTTGAGATGTGATGTCGATAGAGGGCTGCTCCTGCCTGGTAGAAGAAGCAAGGACTAAACAAGGGACCGTCCATGAAGATTGTGGGGCTGGCTGATGAGGGGGTCTAGCTAGACAAGATATTGGATTGGAAACTGAGCAAGAGGCCTGATAAGATACGGGACAAGACGTTGGAATAGAGACTAGACAAGATACTAGACCGGATGCTGAATGGGAGATTGGACAGAGTTCTAGGAAAGAGGTTGGACAATGGATTGGACAGGATTTTGGACAAGAGATGGGACAAGAATCTAGGTAAAAGGTTGGACCAGAGATTGGATAGGATTCTAGGTAAGAGGTTGGACAAGAATCTAAGTAAGAGGTTGGACCAGAGATTGGATAGGATTCTTGGCAAGAGATTGGACAAGATTGGATAGGATTATAGGTAAGAGGTTGGACAAGAGATTGGACAAGAATCTAGGTAAGAAGTTGGACAAGAGATTGGACAGAAGATTAGACAAGAATCTAGGTAAAAGGTTGAGCAGGATTCTAGACAATAGATTGGACAATATTCTAGGTAAGAGGTTGGACAAGAGATAAGTGGCCGAATGGGTGACCCAGAATGCATGACTAGCGGTGCGGCGGTACGCTTTGCCCTTGTGGTCAGCCGTATCATGTGGACCGCTGACTCGGGACCGGCATGAATCAGATGATAAAATGAGTAGGGGAGGGCTTACCCATAGTGTGAATCAGGTCAGAGGGGTCTACTACAGATGTCGTAGACCCAAAAGTGGAGATGAAATGGACTCTTGAGGTCCCAGCACCTGCTGAGTTGTCATGCGTAGGCATGGGCTGGTTGACAATGTTGGTATGAGTCGGTGGTGCTTGTGCCTGTGCATGTGGTGGTGCAGGTGCAGTGTGTGCCTCCTAAGTGTCGATAACGATGACTTTGCAATCAATCACGTCCTGAATGGAGTTCCGAAGAGGCATGCAATTATCTGTCGAATGACCTACGCAACGGTGGAAATTGCAGTATAGACTCGTGTTATACCACCCCGGAAGAAGATTCGGTGGGGGGAGAATCTCTAGGAGCTTCAGGAGTAACACCACCTTAGGGAGGATGGCACTCAGTGGCTCAACATGTGGTGTATATTGTCAGGCAGCACGCAAAGGCCTTCTCTGCCCTAGGCGGGGTCTTTATTGGACCGGTGCCGCAGGATACATCGGTTGGGTGGTGGTAGTGATTTGTGGTGTGTGCGGTGCATCGACATACTCCTTGAACGACTCGTGGGGCTTCTGTTTGGTGGCGACAAGGTCCTCCCTCTTTGGGACCATATCAAGATTAAAGGCATACTGGTCCATGAACGCCTGCGAGAGGTTGTTCCAAGTCTTGATCGAGCCCATGTCATGCGACATGAACCACTTGAAGGGTGGACCGGTGAGACTCTTCTGGAAGAGGCGGATTAGCAGCCTCTCGTCAGCCTGAAGCAGAGGGAGATCCCCGCAATATGCCCGAAGATGTGCAATGGGGCAACCCTTACCATTATAATTTTCAAAATCTAGGATTTGGAATTGCGGTGGGAGTGTCGCCTCTAGGAAATAACAAAGGTCCCGGAATTCGTAGGGTTGGCGATCGCCTCCCTGCACTTGTCGAAGTGCTTTCTCTAAGTCACCTACCTTGGTGTGGAAGGTATCTAGAGCTACTGCCGATGAGGATGATGCAGTAGGGGGAAGAGCCGCATATGCTGTGTGGGTCACACCTAGTTGCTCCTCTAGATCCACTATAATGCTACCTGGCGCTGCGGCATGATGGCCAGCATATCCGTGCAAGAGTGCTAGGTGTGATTGTGGATGTGGAGGTGCCTGGACCTGATGATGTGTAAAAGGAGGATGAACGGAAAATTGTGTGGCAGTGGGTGTTGAGTGTGGGAGTAACTGCTGCTGCAATGGTATAGCGCTAGGCTGCAAGCTCTGAGGGTGCTGTACTCCAGCCAACCCGAGGGGTTGACCACTAGATGCTGGAGTTGAATGTTGTGCAGTGATGTGGTGTGTCTGAGCTTGTGGTGTCACACTTAATGTGGGTGCAGTGAGCAGCTGTGGTGAGGGCTAAGGTGGTGGTGCCGATGCCTGGAACACCGGAGCAGGCTGCCGAGGAGCCTCAGGAATGTTAGGATCTATGGTGGACTGGATTGCAAAAGCCATGCTCTCGATCGTCTGAGCGAGAGCCAGCAGATACTCTGCCTGTGCGGCAGGAGACCCCTCGGCGATAACAAGGGGTGGCATAGTGTGAGGTTTAGAAGTCACAGGTGGGACAGAGGTAGGTCGCCCTAGAGGCAAAGAATATGCAATGAGTGTTGCCACAGCGAACAGAGTACCAAAAGAGACGGAATCCTGTGAGAGCAGGGCCATCAGTGGTACATCTGGTACTCGAGCTGGGGTCACTGAGATGGACTTAGTTCCTAGCTCTAGATTGGTCGGGGTCAGTGGATGTCCTACAAAATGGGGGACAGAATCTCCATGATGCACGAAGGGGACAGAGGGAATGGTTGAAGACACAGCAAGGGTAGGAAAGACCGTAAAGGAAGTGCCCTCCGGAGCGAAAGTGGCAGAAAGAGACTCACTAGTGCCCTAGGACATAGCTGACCGGGAACGGGTGAGAACAGGGCTACGGTGGCAAACAAGGGGATGAATCCTAGGACGAGCTATTGTCAAAGTGACGGATAACTCAGGAATAGATGATCAACAATGATGTGTCGCAAACAGGGGAGCCAAGACAGGAACACTCAAGTAGTGGCTAAGGAACTCACGCTCTACTACCTGGAAAAGAGGAAACTGGCTAGGGTTAGAACCAGCAACGAAATGCAGTTTGTTATAGTGGCGTGAATGGCATTCATGCACATGGATGCAACTAACATGCTCTCTCTCACCAACTAAGTGTTTCCTAGAAGGTCATCTACTCTGGGATCACACACGGGTAAATAGGTCTCCGACTCAGGCTAGAAAGTAAAGGTCCTTGCTCTAAATCTTGACCAAAGTGCAGGCAATAAAAGAGTGGTGCATTGGTGGCTTCGTCTCCTGTAGTAGTATGTAGCTGTACCCTCTACTAACATCGACATGACCCCAGACAGGGGGGACAAACTAGCAACACGGATCACTAGAATTGCCCTTCGTGCACTGTAGGTGGACTCATGGGAGAAGAATGCATGACCTATATGATCAATCATGCAATATGCTTTAGTGTCTTCTACTTGCATTTTATTAGCCAAGGGGAGAGTTTGATTTGGTCTCTTGTTTTGCCTTATTAATTGTTCTCTGAGTTTGTGTGTTTTATTTTAGCCAGAAGGGGGAAACAAACATCTCTACTCTCTTAGGCATGTCAAGTGCAAAAAAAGGAAGAAAACACACAAGCAAGGCAAGCAAGCAAGCAAACAACAAACAATTGGCATGATCATGGCATGTGCTAGTGTCGTGGCATCATGATTGTGTAAAGGAAAACATCCATCACATCAAAAGGCATGATATATAGCATGTGTGTGTAGTGACATAGCAAATGTGTAGAAGAAAGTGCAAAAGGCTCACTAACTAGACAAACAATCACCAACGAGGCAAACAAACAACACATGAAGCCAAAGCAAGCGAAAATGACTAACCTGAAAGCTAGAACCTAGTTATCCCCAGCGGAGTCGCCAGTTTCAGTGACCATGCCGACCTGAGGAAGTCCTGGCTGGAGTTGCACTAGAGGGAAGGAGATCACAGCCATGCCAAGATGGCGATGGCGCAAGGAAGGATAAAATAAAAAAAAGAAAAGGAGTCACCACCTAGTCTTTTAAGGGAAAGATGATGAAAACCACAAAAAAGATGAATGCCTAAGGTGCAGATGTGAAGGCTGGATGTCTGCCAACCAAAGGATGGGTAAGGATTCCTATTACACATGAGGAAGGTGTTAGGCACCCTCGTACGCTCGAGAAACTCAGTCTTTCAGGTCTAATTGCTTGCTAAAGGCTAGATGGATGTTTGCTAAACCTGGATCATGATCTAATCATGTTAATATGTATGCCATGACAAGACTGGATGGATGTGCAAGACAGTGTGAGAAAACTACGAAGAAATCCACATGAATTGACAAAATTATAAAAAATCACATGAAATGATGAGGTTTTGTTAAAGAACACTTCTGAAAAACATAATGATATCAAAAAGATGACAACCCAAGTCAACCCGAGTCCTCGAAATTATGAAAAAGTCGTGAAAATCAAAAAGGGGAAAAATAATCCGTGGTAGGGACAAATGTCAGCCTTCAGGCCTGTTAATGTACGCCCTTGGGCGATGAAACCCAAATCAAATCAAAAATTTGAAATGTAGGATTAAAGCCAATCAAATCGGATATTAGATAAGAAACTCTGAAGACAAAGTGAATCGGAATCATAGAGAAAGTCATGAAAGTCAAAAAGGGGAAAATAATCCATAGTGGGGACAATGTCGGCCCTCAGGCATGTTAATGTACGCCCTCGGGCGATGAAATCCAAATCAAATCAAAACTCTGAAATGTAGGGTTAAAACAAGCTAAATCGAATATTGGATAAGAAATTCTGAAGACAGAGTGAAGAAAGAAACCCACGAAGGAAAGGCATGAGGTGCCGGCTCGCTAAATAGGGATACAAATGTGAAGAGAAAGGATATGAAATGCATGGATAAGTGCCCAAATATGCAAAAACTCTAAAGAATGACTTAGACATGGACTATGCCAGACTAAGTGCAAAGATTGAGATGCATGCTCATGAATTTGAGGCACAGGGGCAATTTGTCATTTCTCTTGCCATATATGATAAATGCTAGCATGGGAGTGATGCATGGCCTAGAATGTGTCAAAATGTGTGCCAAATGTCTAGAAGATGTTATTTGCAAGAAACATGGAGGAGAAAATCCACAAAAAGATTTAAACACAATAAAGGACAAACATAAGAGCCAAAATGAAAAATTCACAGAAAGGAATGAGAAACTGGATGAAAAACCTGTTCATGACCCCTATTCTATCATGAAAATGATGGGTCCAATGTCAATGTGGCATAGGAATGTAAAAGTTGCACATGGACACGGGGGAGTGCGCGAGGGCTGCGGCGGTGCTTGAGGGGTCACGGCGCTTCGTCGACGTCGGTCGACAGTGATAGGGGAGCTGCAATGGTGGTGGCGTTTCGGCAGTCTGGCTGGCTTTCTCTAGAGTAGGGGCACACAATAGGAGGAGGAGAGGAGGGTGGTCTGTAGGGCCTCCCCTGGACCCAGGGGGTCCATTGCCCGCACCGGTGGTGGTGAACCCACCATCGGAGGGAGGAATGGCAATGCTCAAGGGCGGCCTACTCCATTGAACTACAAACAAATAACTAGGGGGCTATTTGGCATTGAAAAAGAGGGAGGAGGAATACCTAGGTGATGTTGTCCTCCCTGACGACGCACAAGGCAGGCTCCTCTGGTTGGTTGCTCCAGTGACTGAGGTTGGAGACTTCTAGGGGTGAAATTGGTTTTGGGGAGAAGGCTTGGATGTTGTGGATTATTAGGGATCTCGGGATGCACTCTAGGCTCACTCGGAGGGGGGCTCGAATGTCTGGAAACTGTTCTCTAGTCGTCGACGGTAGGGGTTTTTATACTCCACCGGGGCTTCAATGGTGACCCAATGGCTGAAGGGGGCCCACGACAGCTGGGGAAGCTCCGTGGTGGCGCGGCGATCTTCTCCAAAAGATTGGGCAATGCTAGGGAGGACTGTGGCTTCCCCCCCACCATGCGCTCTAGCGAGGTGCTCTAAACGGCGACGTTGACGATGACGGCGCGATGCAGTGGTGCTTCAGTGGCTGGAACAGAGTGGAGAGAGTGGGGAAAGCTTCGGGGAGCCACGACGAGGCTCCGGAGAGGCAACGGCGAGCTCTGAGGTGATCTAGAATGCTCCACCCACCTTCGTCTCCGACGACGGGAATGACGGAGGTTGTTGGGTTGCTGCGGAGGTTCGGGTAGGGGCACGACCGCATGGGAGAGATCCTGGGGGTACGCAGAGGTTCCTGGGTCATCAACGCAGAGTGAGGTGGCCTCGTGCGTTCGAGGGCATCTTCGACGGCAAACGCTGTTGGACTGCGGCGATGGCGATGGCGATGGCTCGATGGATCGGGTGTCGACGGCATGGCTTCTCTGGAGTGAAGGGAGACCAGAGGAAGAGGAGAGAAGAGGAGGAGAGAGGAGAGGCTTACGGGAGCCTCACTTGAGGTCAGGAGGCTCAGAGCCTCGCCGGTGGTGGTGAACCCACCACCGGAAGCTGAGATGACGACGCGCGAGGAGCTTTGCTTCGCCGTGGTGCGTTCCAGAAGCCTAAGGGATTCTAAGTGGCATGCTCCAAATGAAACAGAGGAAGAAGAGGAGTATCTGGTGGTGTGTCGCTCCCCAGCGTTCTTCGGTGGTAGAGGCGGCGTTTCTGGTTTTTGACGGTGATGGCTTCTGGGCTGTGGAATAGGGTGGAAAAGATGGCCTGGATGTCCTTCTCGTTTGGGTGTAGGGAGGAGAGGACTTTGGATTGCTGGGGATAGGTTGGAGGCTCGTGAATCTCTCACTCCTGTTGAAGGTCTGAAGCTTTGACGGGGAGAGGTTGGAGGCTCGTGATCCTCCTCCTCAGCCACTAGGCGTCGTGAGATCACGCACGTGGATCGGAGGAAGTTGGCCAAAGATCACAGAAACTGAGATCTACTCCAGATTCGTCGGGATTTCTCGCCGGAAAAATAGGGTCACCTGAATTATTTTTGACTTTCCTAAATTTTGAATTGCATTTTTCAATGAAATAGTATTGGCCTTAATGGGCTTATGGTTTTTGGGTTTTTTGTTTTGGTTTTTATTTTGGGATTTTTAGGATTTTTTAGGGTTTTAATTTTTGGTTTTTAATTGGATTTTATGGGTTTAATTTAATTTCTTACTTTTGTGATTTAGGGTTTAATTAGGGTTTTAATTAGTTTAGGTTTTTTCTTGTTTTAGGATTTTTTTAGGGATTTTTTAGGGCTTTGATTTCAAGTTTTAAATTTGGGTCTTGAATTTTAATTTAGGCTTTTTATTTATATTTTTTATTTTAATTAAATTTGTGATTAAGGTTTAATTAGTTGGTTTTAAATTAAGGTTTTAATTATTTTAGGTTTTCTTATTTTATTTTTGTTTTGGGATCTTCAAGGATTTTAGGATTTTTGATTTTAAGTTTTTAACTAGGGTTTTGTGATTTAAATATGATTTTCAATTTTGTGACTTAGGGTTTAATTAATTGATTTGAAATTACGGTTTTGAATTTTAATTAGGGTTTATTTAGGGAGTTTTGGATTTTAAATTAGGGTTTTCACTTATTTACTTTGATTTTTAAATGATTTAATTTGATTTAGGCTTGAATTAGGGTGATTGTCTTATTTATTGGATTTTAAGTGGATTTGATTGGATTTTACTTAATTAGGGTTTTTGTTTGATTTTAAGTGGGTTTTAAATTTGATTTTGACTTGAATTAGGGTTTCTGTTTTATTAATTTGATTTTAAGTGGATTTTATTTGATTAGTTTGGTTTCAAGTTTAATTGGGTCAAAGTGGGCTAGTGTGGGCTTGATTGGGCTTGTGTAGGCTAGGGTTTTAGTGGTCGTAACTAGAGCATCATCCAGTGGAGCCTACTACCAAGTGACTTCAAAATTGGGGTGTCTACACCTATACAGAAACAACGACTCGGTTCACTCTCGACGGTTTCAAGCCGTTTCCATTACACCGACAATGACTCAGTTCACTCTCCGTTGTTCCGAGGTTTTGCCAGAGCATCGGCAATGACTCGATTCACTTTCGATGGTTTCGAGCCGTTGCCTAAGCACAAGCAGCGACACGGTTCACTCTTGGCATTTCTGAGTCGTTGCCTGTACATCGATAGTGACACGGTTCGCTCTCGGCGGTTCCGAGCCGTTGCATGTACATCAGCAACGACTAGGTTCACTCTCGGTGGTTTCAAGCCATTGCCTGAGCAACAGCAGTGACTCCGTTGGCTCCCGGCAATTCCAAGCCATTGCCTAAGCACCAACAACAACTCAGTTCACTCTCGGTGGTTCCGTCCCGTTGCCTGAGCACCAGTAGTGATTCGGTTTGCTCTTAATGGTTCTGAGCCATTGCTTGTACATCAACAACGACTCAATTCGCTCTCGGTAGTTCCGAGCCATTGCCTTTACACCAACAATGATTAGGTTCACTCTCAGTGGTTCTAAGCCATTGCTTGAGCACTAGCAGTGAATCAATTCACTCTCAAAAGTTCTGAGCCATTGCCTAAGCATCGACAGTGACATGGTTCGCTTTCGGCGGTTCTGAGCCATTGCCTGAGCACCGGTAGCGACTTGGTTCGCTCTTGGCGGTTCCGAGTTGTTGCTTGTACACTGACATTGACTCAGTTCACTTTCGATGGTTCCGAGCTGTTGCCTGAGCAATAGCAGTGACTCAGTTTGCTCTCGACCGTTCCGAGCCGTTACTTGAGCATCGATAGCGACTCGGTTTGCTCTCGGTGGTTCCGAGTCGTTGCTTGTACACTAGCAACGACTTGGTTTGCTCTCGATGATTCGGAGCCATTGCCTTTACACCGACATCGGCTCGATTCACTCTTGGCGGTTTCGAGTCGTTGCCGGTGTCCGTTGCCTGTACACCGGCAACGACTCGATTGACTCTTGACGGTTCCGAGCCATTGTCTGAGCACTGACAGCGACTTGATTTGCTCTCGGTGAGTCTGAATCGTTGCCTGTACACTGGCAGTGACTCAGTTTGCTCTCGACGGTTCCGAGCCGTTGCCAAAGCACTGGCAACGACTCTATTTGCTCTCGGCGGTTTCGAGCCGTTGCTTGCACACCGGCAACGACTCGATTCGCTCTCAGTGGTTTCAAGCCGTTGCCTTTACACCGACAATGACTAGGTTCACTCTCGACGGTTTGAGCCACTGCTTGAGCACCTACAACGACTTCGTTCACTCTCAGTGGTTCTGAGCCATTACCTAAGCAGCAACAGCGACTCGATTCGCACTCAGCGGTTTCATGCCATTGCCTGAGCACTGGTAGTGACTCGGTTCTCCCTCGACGGTTCCAAGCCATTGCCTGAGCACTGTGAGCGACTCCATTCGCTCTCGGTGGTTCCGAGCCGTTGTCTGTACACCAGCAATGACTTGGTTCACTCTTGGTGGTTCTGAGCCATTGCTTGAGGAATGACAGCGACTCTGTTCTCTCTTAGTGGTTCCAAGCCATTGCCTGAGCATTGGCAGTGACTCGGTTTGCTCGGGGCAGTTCCGAGCCATTGCTTGTACACCGGTAATGACTCGGTTCACTCTCGGCGATTCCGAGCCGTTGCCTTTACATCGACAACGACTCGGTTCAATGTTGGCGGTTTCGAGCCGTTGCCTGAGCACCAGCAATGACTTGATTCTCTCTCGACGGTTCCGAGTCATTGCCTGTGCACTACTAGTGACTCGGTTTGCTCTTGGTGAGTCCAAGCCGTTGCCTGTACACTGGCAGCGACTCGGTTTGCTCTCGGCAGTTCCAAGCCAGTACCTATACACCACCAATTACTCGGTTCACTCTCGGAGGTCTTGAGTAGTTGCCTAAGCAACGACAGTGACTCGGTTCGCTCTCGACGGTTCTGAGCCTTTTCCTGAGCATTGGCAGTAACTTGGTTCACTCTCTGTGGTTCCGAGCGATTGGTTGTGCACCGGCAATGACTCGATTCACTCTCAGCGATTCCGAGTCGTTGCCTTTACAATGAGAACGACTCGGTTCACTCTCTGCAGTTCCAAGCTGTTGCCTGAGCACCGACAATGACTCGATTCACTCTCGACGCTTTCGAGCCATTGCCTGAGCACCGACAGCGACTCGGTTCTCTCTCAGTGGGTCCGAGCCATTGCCTATACACCTGCAGCGACTCAATTCAGCTCTCAGCAGTTCCGAGCCGTTGCCGGTACACCAATAGCAACACAGTTCACTCTTGGCGGTTCCGAGCCGTTGCCTGTAAATGGATAGTGAGTTGGTTCACTCTTGTCAATTCTGAGCCATTCCCAATACATCGGCAACGACTCGGTTTACTATTGGCGATTCCAAGTTGTTGCATGTACACCAGCAGTGACTCGGTTCACTCTTGGTGGTTCTGAACCGTTGCCTATACACTAGCAGCGACTCAGTTCACTTTTGGCCGTTCCGAGCCACTACTTGTACACGGCAGCGACTCGACAACGACTTGGTTCACTCTTGGCCGTTCTCTATACACCAGCAATGACTCGGTTCAATTTTAGCGGTTCTGTGCCACGCCTATACACCAATTCACTCTCGGTTCACTCCTGGCGGTTCCGAGCTGCTGCTTGTACACCAACAATGACTTGGTTCACTCTTGGCGGTTCCGAGCCGTTGCCTATACACTGACAGCGACTTAGTTCACTCTTGGTCGTTCCAAGCCACTGCCTGTACACAGGCAGCGACTCGGTTCCGAGCTGCTTCCTGTACACTGGCAGCAACTCGATTCACTCTTAGATTTCCGAGCCGTTGCCTGTACACCGGCAGTGACTCGGTTCTCTCTTGGCGGTTCCAAGCCATTGCTTGTACACTAGCAGTGACTCGGTTCACTCTTGGCCATTCCGAGCCACTGCTTGTACACCGACAGCGACACGGTTCACTTTTGGTGGTTCTAAGCCACTGCAAGTGCACCGATAGTGACTCGATTCACTCTCAACAGTTTCAAGCCGTTGAATGAGCACCGGCAACGACTCGATTGACTCTCGGTGTTTCTGAGCTGTTGCTTGAGCACCGACAATGACTCAGTTCACTCTTAACAGTTCCGAGTCGTTGCTTGTACACCAGCAATGACTCAGTTTGCTCTCAACATTTCCGAGCCATTGCCTTTACATCGCGAATGACTCAGTTCACTCTCGGTGGTTCCGCACTATTGCTTGAGCTCCGGAAACGACTTGATTCACTCTCATCGGTTCTGAACCGTTGCCTAAGCAATGGTAACGAATCGGTTTGCTCTCAGTGGTTTCAAGCCGTTGCCTGAGCATCAACAGCGACTCAGTTCGATCTCGACGGTTCCAAGTCGTTGCTTGTACATTGACAATGACTCGGTTTGCTCTCGATGATTCCGAGCCGTTGCCTTTACATCGACAACGACTCGGTTCACTCTCGATGGTTCAGAGCCATTGCCTGTACACCAGCAATGACTCTGTTCACTCTTGGCAATTCCGAGCCATTGCTTGAGCACCAGCAGCGACTCGATTCACTCTTGATGGGTCTGAGTTGTTGCCTGAGCACTGGTAGTGACTTTGTTAGCTCTCGGTGGTTTAAAGCCGTTGCTTCTACACCGGCAACGACTTTGTTCTCTCCTAATGGTTCTAAGCTGTTGCCTTTACACCGACAACTACTAGGTCCACTCTCAACGGTTTTGAGCCACTGCTTGAGCACCAACAACAACTTGGTTCACTCTTGCTGGTTCTGAGTTGTTGCCTGAGCAATGGTAGCAACTCGGTTCACTCTCGGCAGCTTCGAGCCATGGCCTAAGAACTGGCAGTGACTCGGTTCGCTCTCGACGGTTCTGAGCCATTGCTTGAGCACTGACAGCGACTCGGTTTGCTCTCGGTGGTTCCGAGTCGTCGCCTGTACATCGGCAATGACTCGGTTCACGCTCGATGGTTTCGAGCCATTGCCTAAGCAAAAGCAGCGATGCAGTTCTCTCTCGGTGGTTCCGAGTGATTGCATGAGCATCGGTAGTGACACGGTTTGCTCTTTGCTGTTCCGAGCCGTTGCTTGTACACCGGCAACGACTCGGTTCGCTCTCGGTGATTCTGAGTCGTTGCCTTTACACTGACAACGACTTGGTTCAATCTCGGTGGTTTCGAGCCGTTGCCTGAGCACCGATAATGACTCGATTCTGTCTCAACGATTCTGAGCCATTACCTGTTGTAGACACCCCAATTTTACCAATTTTGCAGGATGGGTCTGGTGGTTGAGCTCAAACCCCTTAACCTAGGCCATTTGGTTCATGGAAACCCATTTGGGCCCATGAAGGCCTACTAAACCCTGATTGAGCCCATTTGGGCCCACTACACCATTTCAAGCCTATTTGACTTCATGCAAGCCTATTTGAGCCCATTTAGCCTCTTTGGACCCAATCAACCCATTTGGGTCCATGCGGGCCCGCATTGGCCCATGGAGGCCCA
>JAMKQA010006342.1:0-30786 GCA_024699735.1 Posidonia australis | reverse complement strand
TAAAAGAATAAATATAATGTGCAAGACAAAGCAGAGGTGATCACCAAGACAAAACAAAGAGGGTATAAACCAGAGCCAGTAGTCAAAATAGAGACTTTCAAAGAAAAAAGCTTCAACATGATTTGGCATCTCAGTTCTGTATCACACAAATTTTTCGGACATTGGAACCGACTAGGCTAATAAAACCAATAGAAAATCTTTATTCACATCGACCAATAAGAGGAATAGGAAGAAAAAAAACTTAAACTTCCCGACTAAAATTCAACAATGGCCATCATAATCTCCATAAACAAATGAGAACCTAATTGTAAGAAAAAACAAACACATCCAAAACATCCCGATAAAAAATACAGAAATCTTCCCGTCCCTGCATTAACCTCCCATTGCATAGTCAAATCAACCCACCTCAAGAGAAAACTAGCAAGCAACACCAAGACTTTCCACAAAAGCGAGAAGCAAAGAAAAACCCAAAACAAAACGACAAGCACCAAGCTGAGAAACCAGAGAGGCTAAGGAGAGGCAGACGAGTGAGGCAGAGGAGGAGGAGGTAGAGTTTGGAGGACGCACCGTCGAGGAGGCGCTGCAGAGATAGTGTAGAAGGTCAGAGCACCGTCGAGAAGGCGGAGGAGGATGAGCGATGGACAAGGAGGAGAGGCGGACGACTGAATTTAGGGTAAGAGAGAAAGGGGCAAAATGTCCCGCGTCAGGGTATGTTATACCTAAATTAGCGAGGACTTTAATAAGGACATTTCCTTGCTATGTACTCGCTAAATGAAAAGCGAGAACATTGCGAGAAAAAATCCTCGTAAAAAACTCACTATATTATTACGAGGTAATTTCCTCGCAAAATCCTCGTTATATTATTGCGATGACACTTCCTCGCTCTTTGTCCTCGCAAAATCTAATTTTTCTTGTAGTGTAAGACATTTTCCATTTGTTGATGGGTCAAATTAGAAATATGTAAAATTATAACTTTCTATTTATTGATGTCATGGTTTCCAAACCTTAAGTTTTGGTCTCCTTCTTTCACATCCCCAACTTGAGAAAGAGTAAGAACAAGAAAAGTTTGATGGTTTGGAAGACCAAATCTGAACAAAGGCATAAGGATTTGTTCATGGATTCAAATACGCTTCTACTTTACATTTTACTCGTGATATATATGACATGAATAGATTTTAAAAATTAAATTTTAATATATAAAATTTGTAGTTTTATGGGACCCAATTTTAACAAAATGTTCTTTTGACATTTTTTCTTCCCATCTAGATGACTATTCTGACCGATTCTATTTACCTTCTTGGCTCCGATCATAAGTAGATATTTCTGTCTTTGATTAAGTCTTCTCCTCCTCTTGGGTTCTTGACAACATTGTTCTTTTTGCCAACTCCTCTCTTATGTAGTGCGTTAATCATCCATTTGGTGAACATCAATAGTATCAACTTTTGTTATCTAGAACCATGTGCTTAAGGTTATTTGCAAATTTTGACCGTCATATTGAGCCGCTACGCACCCATGGACTCACTTGCCAAGTTTGAGTTTGAGAATATGATTATACGTTCGATTCCCCCCAGCTTACATTCCAGCAATTGAGAAGGGATTCAAGTAAGCATGCAACTTGTGATGAGCATAGATTTTCCAAAAATGCTATGCATTGCTGTTCTCCTTGGGTTAATATACGGTTTTTTTTTTGTTAACGGTTGAGATAGTAAGAGGTGAATTTTTTATGCATGTCTTAGGATTCGAATCTGAAATCTGTGACGAGTTTAGAGTTCTCCCAACCAGTGACAATGAGACATTGTCTGGACTAATATACGGTTCCACCCACTAATTGGACATCCAGTACATCCACATTGTTTTAACAGCTGTGTCTACACTGTTGACTCCACTGAGTTTGCTTTTAGGGTCGCATCAATATATGCATTTAGACAGGTTACTTATGTTCAAGTATAAGACTTATGTAAACCAAGCGAATTGATGTCTACGATGGTTCTTCGATAATTTTGCATCACAAATAATTCTTAGATTCAAAATAGACTTCTTTGTCAGTCTACGTGGAAACTATTTCTATTTGTTGGATATACATAAGTCTTCTAAACTTTTTATTAAACTATCTGATATTTTATTGCAGAATGTCTATATATGAATCAATTTTGTGCTAATCTAATTCTAAAATGTAGAGAAAAAATCACTGCAAGATAAATTTTGATTATAATTTTCATTAAAAGTGTATGTTCATGCGAAACACGGAGATGATACTAATACAGCGTACGTTCTACGTAGTTGTTCGGTGATTTTTATGTCCAATACCAAAATCGTGTTTCAAAATTCGGAGAGTCGACGTGAGGACTCGGAGTTTACCCTCTCTTTTTTTTTGAATTTTTTTTCCCAACAAAGCAGTGACAACCACGTGGGCTTGTGAATTGTGATCATGTGGACTGGGGTTGCAGTCAACACATCCGTAAAAAACTCGAAGAGAAACATAATTTAAAATTAAAGTTAGAAAAGATTTATATATTAAAAAATTTCCTTAATATTAATAAAGACCAATACCATTTCGAAAATCTCCCAAGCCCCGTGGAACGCATTTAAACCCAACTGCGAGTCAATAAATGACGTTATTCACAAACTACATGGTCCCCGTACAATCGAGCGTCACAGCACACTGTCGACAGCCGTCGGATCCCAATCGCACGGTCAGAAAACTTGAATGCATCATCAAATGACGGTAAATGCGAGGGTACGTCGTCTACTTGTATTCCTGTCGGAAGTCTCCACAAAATATCGCTATATGTACGACCTTCCCACGAGAAGAAGAACCGTTTCCTTCTCTTGATGAAACACTTGAACTAACTCCATACAGCAAAACACCCAAATAACATCCATGAAATGACCAAAACACCCAAGTAATGGCCTCCCTTCTTTTACTTTTTCAAACTTGTCTTGTAGCATCCATAAATTACCATGAAATGACCAAAACGCCCAAATAATATCCTCTCTTCTTTTACTTTTTCCAACTTGTCTTATAACATCCTTAAATTACCTTGGCCTCCTTCTTAATTTCATAAGGACATTCGGCTCGCCATAGTTATTGATTTTAACTGACTACACATTTAGAGTGTTGGAAAAGTAAATATCTCTCGCTTAGCGGTCATCTTACATTGTTAAATTCAATTTTATCCTCTCTTCTTTTACTTTTTCTAACTTGTCTTATAACATCCTTAAATTACCTTGGTCTCCTTCTTAATTTCATAAAGTCATTCGGCTCGCCACAGTTATTGATTTTAACTGACTACTCATTTAGAGTGTTGGAAAAGTAAATATCTCTCGCTTAGCGGTCATCTTACATTGTTAAATTCAATTTTATCTACAATCCTTAGATATCCTCTTATTATTTTTCATTGTCCAGTCAGAATTTAATTGGCCGCAGTCATTGATTTTTACTGACCACTCGTTTAGAGTGTTGGAAAAGTAAATATCTCTCGCTTAGGGGTCATCTTACATTGTTAAATTAAGTTTTATCTACAATCCTAGATATCCTCTTGTTATTTTTCATTATCTAGTCAGAATTTAACATGAGATAGACAAAATTCGTAAAAAGATTCCTTCAGACTTCAAACTCCTTTAGTGGATAGGGTTATCACCTGACCAATTGACAGGTTGTCTGTGAGAGTTAGAAAGAGGATGGTTTGAGACTTCTTAACATTAAAAAATTTAGTATTACCCTCAAATGTAAGCTTCTTTAGAACCTGATATTACATAAAGGCAATTTCAAATGATGTCGTCGAACTCTCGACCTCTCGTACAACCACAAAGAGGCTTCACTACTAGACCAAGTGGCTGCAGACAATGATGTCACATTGTTAAAAGTAAATATCTCAATCAAAACAATTGTGGGGCAATTCTTAACTCTTTCTCATGTAAAGCTTCTCCATTAGGGAAGGAACTTAAATCTTACTTTGTGATTCTTAATACTTTTAGTTCCTATATAGTACGTAATGGTCATTCAATCATATTTCGAGAAAATAAATGGATCAATAACATTCCGCTGAAATCCACTTACTCAAGTCTCTATTCCCTTGTAAAGAATAAAAAATAGATATTAGCTAAAATGCTACAATCCTTTAATGATGGAAGGAAAGGTGTATTTAACTATGGACCCCATAGTTCTTTGTCACAACTTTCCCAACTTAGTAGCTTGCTTCATTCAATTCCGCTCTCTACTGAGGAGGATTTGGTTTCCTAGAACTTATCTTAAACTCATGATTTTATAGTTAAAAATTGTTATGATACATCGAATGATGGAGGGATGAGATTTATTTTTAAATCATGTATTTGGAAGTGTACTGTTCTTCTTAAGGTGAAAAATTTTGCCTAGCTTGCACTTAAAGATTAGATTTTATGTCAAATAAATTTAGCTAAGAAAGACTAAGTAGCTCCTTTGTAATGTGCTATATGTGATTTTCTAGAAGAATCGTTAAAACATATATTTTTTCATTGTACTACCTCTCAAGTCATTTGGAAATTTCACTTAAATAATGTTACAACTTATTTATTTGATATAAGTTAATCTCGAACTTTTATTTTAAAGTCTTGCTTTAAATTTGAAACTAATAAGAAGGACTGCAACACCATGGTTCTTGCAACATTATGGAGTATTTGATTGAACTGCAGTAATATTATTTTTCGCAATAATAGAAAGGAATGTCTTTTTGGATAGAAACACTTAACTCTGGACGAGGTATTGCCGCATCTTCTACGTCAGTGGACGTGAGAGTCATGCAGTAAAGTTGGAAGGAACGTCTCCATGCGTAGGGGATGATTAATCAACCCAATGTTGATCTAGGATACACTAGGAATTATCCATCTGAACAAGTTGATTGCGGATGCTAACGACACCTTATAGTTTATAATGATGTCCATCTTCTGTTGAGGACGATCATCTACATATCTCTCGTGTTAAAAGACTTTGATAACTATTTTGTGTCTTGTTTTCTACTTCTACTTGAGATTATAAATATTTGCAGATATTACTTTAATTTGTGCTTGATAGTGGTACTCATAATTAAATGTATTATCTATAATATTTACCCATTAAAAAAAAAACTTGTCATATAACGTATGGCGAGCATCGGTTGCAGTCATAAAATAGTATTATCTACATATATACATAAAGTTTCATCTCATTGTTCCATAGATGATCGATAGATGTGTGCTACGTTGGTACGAAGGACCGATACATCAGTGTCCTTTCTCAGTCGTCGTCTTCCACCGTCACTGGCTGTTGCCAGTTGGACTGTAGAGCCAATTCCATCGTCAACCCTGAAGACGAGAGGGGCAATCGCTTGTCTCGTTGGAACGGACGCAGACGGACGACACTGTGATAACGCAAGGACACAACGAGCAACGTCTGCATTTTGGATAAGTCTTGGAATAGTCCCTACAGCCTGCTGATGCTGCCACGGACTTTTGATTCTCTCTCTATCTATGGTCTTAAAAACTTTCAGATTTCAACAATCACATCATATTTCTGCCTGAATGGAAGGAAGGCAGCTACCCATGAATTAGTAGCAGTAACTGTGCGCGCACCAAGGTATTGCTTTTGATCTACGAATAGGGATATAAGATTTGTCAACATTTGAATTTGAATTTGATTATGAAAATTTTTCGTTTGCATCTGAATTCATATTCGTACTCAATACGTTGGATGCATGTAAATTTAGATATGATCAAGTATCTAAACGACATAAATCTACATTCATATTCGTTAAATATTTGATATCAGATATCTAAAATATAGTTGAATTAAATAATAAATATTATTCATTACATGGATTAAGATGTGGATTTTAATGTGAATATTTTACGATTATAGATATTTTTTCAGATACGGATGTATAATGTTTGAATCCGATCCAAATTTTTTTCCATTTATTTTGCAGAGTTGAATTCACTTCCTAGAATGCTTTTTCGGATGAAAATCTGAAAAGTTGGATGTAGTTTTGGTGTAGGTTTTCGAAATTCAGATGTCTACCTATAAGTCAACCACTAAAAATAAAAATCATGGAATGATTAATGCTGGCATATTTCAAAAGGCAACATGTGCAAAAATGAATTCAACCCCCAGAAAACATGGTCTTCACTTGTTAATCTAGAAGTTAAAAAAAAACTCCAAACAAAAAGATTGGAATCCACGTGAATTGGACTCCGAGAACGATACCGAAGGAAAATGACATGCGAATGCGAGGTCTCAAACTCCGAATCCACGAATCAGACGGTGGACATGGCGTAGAATTCAAAACTTGGCAAGATCAACAGATTCTCTCCATCCTTGACTCCTTTCTATGGTGGTGATGAACAACTAATTACACGGACAATGCCCATCACCCGTTACGTAATAATAATAATAATAATAATAATAATAAGCAGAAAAGCCAAGGGCGTATTTGTAACTTTCCTTCACCGTCGGAGGCGAGCCTGTGGTCGCATACTCGCATCCTTCATGTGACCATAAAACCCACCTCCTGCGTAAATCTTCTCTCGTCGCTCTCGGCAGCACAACTTCTCCTCCTCCTTCTCCTCCTCCGTAGTCTGGCACAGGTGAGGCCGACCACCTCCTCGGCAACTGCCTCTCGCCCCCACCTCTCTCTATGTCTCTCTCTCTCTCTCTACGTATTTGTACTTTCATATGTTTTTATTATGTTGTCGTTTTTTTTTTTTTTTTTCCATATGTGTCTCCTCTTTCTCTCTGTGTATTCGCATCGTTGCTTGCTTTTTTCGGTGGTTCGAGGGCGAGAAGAGAGAAGTAGATCGGTACCTATTTGCCCACTTCGGTCCCTTTCACGTGGATTCTCTTCTGTTTTGTGTTTGCATGTTTGTGTTTGCTCGGGCAGGGTCCTTTGTCTCTCTGTCGTTCTCTAGTTCTTGGTCAGCCGGTGATCCATGGCTCCATGCCGTGGGTTGTGGTGTTGTGTTGGGCCTGTGGGTGGTGGGTGGTGGGATTTTGAGGGTTCAGATGGGAATTGGTTGCGGGGGACAGGTGTGGTTGTTTGTGTTTTGAATATTATTGGGTGTCCGTACGTGTGGGAAATCTGTTTCGTGATCCAGATGCTTTGAAGTGGTGTTTTGTTTACTTTGTCGAGCTTGTGGGTTGAGCGGTTCGATGAGGTGGGGTTTGCTTGGCTGGTACTGATGCTTCTCGATCGAGTTATTAGTGTCGAAGATTTGCGCTTGGTGACTTTACCGTGTGCTGTGTGTTCTTTAGTGTCGAAACCTTCCTTGGCGTTCGTTGTCGTCACCAGTGCAGGTGCTGCTTGCCATGAATCGTGGCAGAAATCTTGTACCGAGAGGAGAGGAGAGTCGATTTGGGTTTTTACTGTCATGTTGTCTTCGTTTGGTTGCTAAATAATCGTGATTCGGTTTCGTAAATGCAGCAAAGTCTTCAGTTTAATGATGTTTTTGTTGATTAAGAGTTGTTTCGTGGTTTCTATGCTAGTTGAAGTGCTCCTGTTCTCCATGTCCTGCCATCTTCCGTTTGTCATTTGAACATTCTCTAGATCTAATTTGGCAACTTTCTATCTCGACAACAACAATGCCTTAATGGCACTACGTGGCATCCTGCATCATCAATCCTTTTTCTCCATTCAACTCTAACAAAGGCTGTTTCTCTTGTTAGACTGTGCATGTCTTAATCATTTTTCACAATTCCTAACCATGAAATTATAGCTCTTTCTCTAAAGATCGTAGATCTTGAATATGACAAGTCAAACCCATCAAAGAAATGAAATTTAAAGGAAATACCACATTTTGATTATAATTTACTCTGAAATTTAGATAGAAATGAAATTGCAATGCTGGAGTTTTTGTTATAAACAGACAATATCTTAGTAGGCAAATTAACATCTCGGACGTACAACAAATACATTTTGTGTATAATGTGTTCATGCTACCACTTCCCCTTTCCAAATGCATTAACGTTTTATTCTACCTTTCAACATGTTTCCACTTTTCCATCTCTTTGCTTGATTTTGATTGAACCTTATTCTTGAACATGATGTTTCCTTATTACCCCATATCTTGTCATAGCAATATTTGATTTTCTACATCCTTGGGAGTTGGGATCATGTAGTGAATTATTTCAAGTACCACCTTTTGTTGATTTGGTGTTTCAGATATAAAACAATTAAATATTTTTTTAACTCACCTTGAGATTTGATCTTGAATGTATTTAATGAGTAACTTTAGCTGGACCATATTACAAGGATTTGGGCATGATATTGTAACTGGCTAATATCCTGGTTTTTCTGCATTTCTTTATAGCCGTAATTTTGTTGTAATTGTTAAAGGTTTTTCATATTGGAGACAATCCTTTTCATGCAATTGCTGTCAGTTGCCGTTCTCAAAGTTCATCTGATCTGGTCAATATCCAGCTACATCAAAACATCTTAGCTCGTTTCTCAGCTGATAAGGGCCTTGTCACCTGGAACAAAAAGCTGTTTAACAAAATTCTGTGGTCACAACTAAATAACTGGTTTCAAGTACTACATATTGAGTTAGAAATGAAATTTAGGATTCTATTAGACTTGAATATTCACATATTACACATCTTAGGTTGATTTGTAACAGATGTGAGGCTCTGCTCAATCAAGGCATACTTAACATCTGACCAAGCTGTAAAGGTTATTATGCAATCTGCCCCAATCATACGAAACGGGAAAGACACCCATTTTATACCCATCTCCATTTTACATAATTAAAAATGGCAAATGAGCAAAGAATAGAAAATTTTCAAGTGATCCCAGCATCTTACGAACAGTCGAACACATGATTAGTGCAGTTTTGGGAAAAAAAAAGGAGAAATGGAGTTATGAATTGCTCATGTGAGAAAAAAAGAGTAAATTTCATGTTTTGGGTGTAAGATGGGTGTGAGAAACCACACCATATCATATTTCTGATTGTAGCTCAGATCTGTCCTTGTATATGGAATATTATATTTAACTCTTAACATTGTGGATCAGAGGACACAATATGGTGAAGATCAAATGAATCCTTTTTTCTGTACCATGCTCATAAGATCTCAGATTATTCTAAAATTTTCCTTTTTTCTTTTTATATAGGCAAAGTAAGGATTTTTGTCTTCTTCAAGTTTATCGACAGATGGATTACAACAAAGTAGATCCTACAAAGAAGAGCATTTCAGAAACTTTTACTGACCATTTACTTTCTATGGATTCTCTTGATGAAATGGATATTTTCGGATACCCATCAGTATCTCCTCGGATAGGTGACGAGTACCAGGCTAAATTGCCACTTGTGACAGAAGCATTGCCATCCAAGCTCATTCAGAAGCAGGGGTTGAATGATGGAGTTGGAGCTAATGAGATTGATTATAACATCAGATTACAATTACCTATCCCAGTTGTGTGGATTCCAAATAAAATTCACCATGCCAATGACAAAAAGAAAGAATTCTCAGATTCCATGTTTGCTGCCACTAGTGCTGGACAAACAGACATGATAAACAGGAGTAGCAGTAAAATGAATGGCCATGTGGGTTTGACATCAAAAAATAGTTGCACAGGTCCTAAGATGTACGAAGTAGAAACTCCTGATGAGATATCTGATCCTGAAAAACAGAAAAATGGCTCACTGAGTGTTCAAGTTGATGTGAAAATTTCTGGGTTCCAAGAAAGAAAAGTTAGAGGTGGCGTTGCACTACCTGGTTTACAGGGCATCTCTTGGACTGATGTTGAAATTGAAAGTTTTCTTCTTGGCCTGTACATATTTGGAAAAAACTTCGTCAATATGCTCAAGTTTGTGGAAAGCAAGAAGATGGGTGATATACTATCATTTTACTATGGAAAATTTTATAGGTCTAATGCACACCATAAATGGTCAGACTGCAAAAAGCTCAAAAGCAGGAGGTGTGTACTTGGACAGCGTATCTTTTCTGGTTGGAGGCAGCAAGAGCTTTTATCACGACTGCTTCCCAACATCTCAGACCAGAATCAAGAGAACTTGAAGGAGGTAGTTTCTTGTCACAAATGCTACATATGTTGACATTTCTTATTGGTATGCATTGTGTTTGATTCAACTTGATATCAGCCTTTTCAGTTTCTTTAGTCTTAGATAGTAGTTGTTTATTAAAGTAGGCATTCTTTCATACTGTAATAAACTAACTACTTGATTTGATGATTGTAATGAATATTTTCGTAAAATGTAAGTACATGCTCAGAGGAGACTGAGATGAAACATATTATGTCTAGGATACAAGAGAAATAATCTGTCTAGAACATATAGATATGCTAGGAAGTAAATTATCCTAGTTATTTTCATTTATTATATCATAACTACACAAGAATATTAGAATAACTCTCTATTCCAACACAAATGGTTCAATTCATACTGAATCATAATTAAGACTTAAAGTGATCATATTGTTCAATTAATTTTTTTGATGTTTGAAGGTAACTTATAAAATTATGTTCATGCTTTGCTTCATATCCAAAAAGGCATCTTAGGTTTGAAGCAGATTTCCATTGCTTATGTGACTTGTGTAAAGAGATTAATAAGATGGCTCATCTTTTGACATCTTTAATGGATGCATCGTTTGTTTCCATGACAAAATCTGACCTAGGCCAGCATGTGGCTTTTAACTTTTAGTACCACATCAGAAATAGGCACCCATGCATAATGCCATGGGGTTTATAAACTTTGTATATATTACATATTTTATTTCTTTATTTGTTAAAAATTAATAGATGGTTAATTGTGCTTGATAACATGCCCCTGTATCTGGTATTTCTGAGTATGTCCTTCTCCGCCTCCATATCCATATCCTTTTCTGGTGATTTTTAAAGATACTTATGCATAAACTAGTCCATATCTGACCAGATATGGAAAAATTCCTCATAAACAGATTATATCCTGAGTCCTGTTTCATACAAATCCGTATCTAGTCGATTATCTAGATCACTTTGCACCCTTACTGACAAGGGATGTAGAAGGCCTATCATGATGATCACTTGTCGGTCATGTGTTGTACTTATAACAAGCTCTTACAATTAATGAGCAAGTGAAATTTCTTTTGTTTAATTGGACCAAAATTTTATGCTTATTGTTTAGATGGTTTAAAAATGAACTATGCTACCAAAAGACCATCTTGGTATCACATATCCAGAAATAATGTTTCTTATACATGAAACACTCATTTTCTTTGCATTTGTGAGGAACAAGTCTTAGGGCTTTAGTATAATGTATAAGCCACAAGTCATTAAACATATGGAAAAGGTTAAAGGTGTTGTACTTCCAATAATGTTCTGCAACAAAAGTCTTGATTTTGACATAGATTATCTATATCAAGCAACATAGATATTATCATTATTATTTTTGGAAACACTTCAACAGTTTTTTTTTTGTTGCAAACTTCAAGTTCAATAATTTCTATTCCTTTCAAAAAGAAAGTTCTGTGAATTTCTAACTACTTTTAGAAACTTAAAGATGTCATTGAAGATATATATATATGTGTGTGTGTGTGTGTGTGTGTGTATAGAGAGAGACAGAGAGAGAGAGGGGATCCGTTTCTGGTACACTTTTCTTTAAAATAGAAAAGTCATTTATGGACATTGGATCTTGATCCTAGGGACATTTTGAAAATCACCTTTTTATTAGTGATGGTTTTGTTTTTGGAGAGAATATAGGGTAATCAATTATATTTAATAAATAATAGAGAGAGAATGCAAAAATAGTTACTTTTTTATAGAAGTTTAAATGATTTCACCTTTTTCGATGAATGCAAAGTGGATTTGTTATATATAAGTTTTTATATCATTTATTTTTAAACTTCATTATATCGTTATTGAACAAAATTAAAATAAATCACACAAGAACTTATCGTTGTACATATAAACAATTCATGAAACTTCTTCTAAAAAATGTTTAAGTTACGACAAATAGAAATCATAGTAGGTTCCAAATAGTTTCAGTAATGACAAACAAACATCGTAATAGCCTAATAGGTACCAAAAAGTTTTAGTAATACAATAGAAATCGTAATAGGTGCTAAAAAGTTGTTTGTGTCGACCACCATTGTCAGTTTCAGTTTCTTGTGATTAGCGCAATGGCTGTCAAGTACGTAGTATGACTGGAACACGTTGTTATAGATGAAGCACTTGCACCTATTCTTCTTGCTTGGCTTCCTTGATTTGACAACAAAAGAACTCTTCCTTTCTACATTTGATGGCTCTGATTCAAGTTGCTTTGTTCTATCTTCTTTGTCTTCGATGTCTTGTTCTGGTTGGGTTTAGGGTAGGAGTCGCAGAAAAGCATAGTCAACCACAGTCACAACCTTGTCACAACTACAACTACACTACTAGTCGGTTGTAGCACTTTGGTCCCAACCCCTGCCACAACCACAGCTGCTGATCCCCCCTTCCACATGCTCTCCCCACCACCAACCTGCGAAGAACCTAGTACCGTGTTGAATTGCCGCCATTCAATTCCTAATCCTCTTCTATGGTTGCTTGGGCGCTCTCTATACGGTCATCCACTTGCACAAACCATTAATCCTTGGACTAGCCTATAATGTGGTCTGTAACGATGTTATGATCATTGAGGTTGCCTAATTGACAAAAGGTGGCAACGACGTCCTAGTTGAGGTTGTGGAGATGGATCACGGTGGAAATGGGTTGGATGTGTACTCGTGGAGGGGGTTAGGGAAGGTTTAGGGAAGTATGGGTGTTCAACGATCAAATTGGGGAAAGTTTTTTTTTTTTTTTTTTTAGTGTTAATTTTAGAGGAGGGAGTGAGAGGAACGTTGGTAGTAGGAGGTGACAATTAGGATCATTATTTTCCTCTTTTGGATTTTTTTTAATTTTCAAAATCTAAAAACCAATGGCTTCAATTGTTGTGGTTTTTGGTTTCACAATTTCTTCAAGATCTATGATGGATAAATGCATGGTGAGGATGTAGTCTCATCTAAGGAAAATTTAAGGTAAGATGTATCTTATATGTTCCTTTTATTTATATATATATATAGAGAGAGAGAGAAATAGAGAGAGGGAGAGGGGGGGGGAGAGGGAGAGGGAGAGAGAGGGAGGGAGGGAGGGGGGGTTCATCCTTACTTTAGATAATGAGGTCTTTGATGCTGTTTGTCGATCATGAATATCATCCATGATTTAGTTTTAGTCAAATCAAGAATCACTTTCAAAAATTACTTAAATTTTTCATTTTAAAATTCAAAAACCCTCTTATTTCATTATTAAAATCTCTCTACCTCCCTTTTAAAAAAACCACTCACAGTAACCAACCCCTGGCCATTGCCACTACCTACTACCATCGTTGTCCTGTGCTCCCTTTTGTTGCTTACTATTGCCTTGTCCTCCCTTCTATCGCTCGCTGTTGCCTTCCTTTTCCCCTAATCGCCCCTTGTCGTGCCCTCCACTCCTCCTAGTTGTTCACCGTCTGACATCGTCGCCCTCATCTTGCCTTTGTTACACTCCCTTTCCTTCCCACTGCCCACTTATACCACTGTCGCATTCCCCTCCCCCTCTCTGGCCTTTCCTCCCTCCTGTTGCCTCCCACAACCCTTCACCTAGGTACCTTTGCGCTGCCTCTAGCACCTTTCCCCCTCCCCCAGAGTTGAAGCCATTGTCGTAACCAGTAGCGTGTCGTCACCACCTATAGCATGTTTTTCCTTCCTCTCAGGAAGGGTCAACATCGACATTGAGCCCTCCTATATCACAGTTGGTAGTGAAACTAAATGTAATTTTAGTTATAAAACTATTTCTTAGACAAAATGGCACTAAATCAGTAATATATTTCATGATTACTATTTTTAGTAATATTAAATTGCTAAAATTAAGGTACTTGGAAATCATATTAAAACTAATTTCCATAGAATAGTAACAAAAATGAACGACAACTAAATTTATGCTAACAATAAAAAATAATAATAGTAAATTTTGTTGGAAGTTTGCTCCATTTCTTTTCCTATACAAAATTATAAAAATGACAATTAACATGAAATAGTAATACTATTACTGTTTATGATTAGTATGACTAAAAATGAATAGATCTGAATAGCAACAAAATAAGATCTACAACTGTCCAATTTTTCTGAGAATAAATGTTATTAGTAAAAATCAAAATAGGAAAATATTGATCACTAATCTCAAAATATATGGATGGCTGCCAAAAATTGAAATTGTCCCTCACTTGAAGGTAAAATGAAAAAAGGAAAAATTATTGAAATTGTACAAAAATGGAAGATAATAAAAGTTGCAATCTTTCACCTAAAAAGAAAGAATCAAAAAACCATCATCACATATAAGATGGGATACTAATGAAATGTAGTTATCATAAAAAAGTTAATAAGTAAAATTAGAGGGAAACCCAAAAAATCTCAAAACCACCAATGTATATAGGTGGCATTAGTTATAACCATTGAATTGCAATTATACGAGTTTAAGATCATGTTACCTCGTCAAAAGCCATTCCTATATATATGGTTCTTTCGAAAGATTATGTTGTCTTATTTTAAAGACAATTTTCAAAAATACATGCTACAAGTTTCAAAATCAAAATGTAATCTATGGATTTTAATTTACATAATTTGGATCAAATATGCATTAAAATTCATGTTATTATAAATTGAATGATTTTAAAGTAAGAATTATTAGATTTCTAAGTTATAAGTTTCAAAACCAAACTGTAATCCTTGGATCTTGATCTACATAATCTATATCAGGTACACAATAAAATCCATGTTATTTAGAAATTCATAACATAAAGATCTATTCATATTCATATACAAATTCAATGATTCTCTATGAACTAATAATAAATTATAATAAATACATATTAAATTCACTACTTAGTAATTTCAAAATCACTTAATTTTTGTTATAAAAGCATTTTAAATAGTTTCGATTATATTTAGTAGTTTAGATTTTTAATCTAATAGTTAGATATTGAGATATAAAATGTTGTCTTTAAAAACTTAAAATGAGATTTGCCCTCATTTGAAATTAATCCTGTGTGTGTGTGTGTGTGTGTGTGTTAGTATTTTTTTAGCAAAGGTAAGTCACCTTTTATGAATGTTGACATCTATTAGAGATAAATTTTATGAATGTCGACATCTCTTAGAGATAAATAAATGGACTTTGCCACAAAACTGCCGATCAATTTATGTATGCACTCTAAAAGACCCACAGAATCTGCAATTGCAAAATCTTGATTGGTTTTTACTCTTTCTAGTCCTTAAAAAAAAGTCTGAATTTGATTTCAAGCAGGTCCAACCAAGTGTTTATCATTCTTTAACAGATACCAATGATTTATAGAGGAACTGAGGAAGTAGAAAGTTATCTATTTATTTATCCATGGAGATTTGAGATGGCTTCAGTGGCTTAGGATCGTGCTCTGATTAGAGTCCAGTGATTTAGGAGTGTGGCTTAGGATAGATTCTGGTACCAGTGTTGGTTTGCAAAAATGGTACAGGAAAACATGGTAAAAATGGACTGCAATTGTTTGGAGGAGACAATGTCTTTCATGGGCTTTGGGCGGAAGTGTAGACATTGATTGGGTTGTTGTGTAAGCTTGGCATTACTTTTAATGTTAGCAGATGAAACACCAAAATTTTCTTGATTGGGATCATGGTTTAAGAGAAGGTGATCCAATTGTCACTCTCCTTTCTCCTTATTTGTTTAAATTCTTGGCAGGTCTTGTATTAATGCCATGTGACTTAGATCCCATTTCATGTCTTCAATATGCAAGATCCCATTTCTTATATTAAACATCTTGCCTTTGGGTATTTTTGTCTCTATAGGCTATTTTTAATTGTCTTTGGTTCCAAGTCAATGATGTGAAGTGTTCTTTTTTTTGAAAATTTTTTATTACTTCTAAATAAATATTATGCAAAATATTTTTCTAAATTGTTTAGAGACAACAAAGGGTCTCATTAGAAAAAAAAACATAATTACTTTACTTTAAAGTTTAGAGCTTCTCTTTTAACTTACTAGGATTAGAAGTTGTTGATAAAGGGATCATTTTATTCTCTAGGAGTTGAGTTATTGAAAAAGGTTAAACATAAAAGATTGATTTGATGTCTTTCAAGATGATGTGGATATAATGAGGGTCTTTCATGTTGATGGTGGTGATATGATTATGCAAATTCTAATTTCATTACTCTTATTGTCAAAATGGAGGGAGCAGTTGATAATAGTGGCATCCGTACAATAGGTTTGCTCAACAAGGTGTACAAAATTGTTGTCAAATGTTTGACTGAAAGATTAAATTCTTTAATGGGAAATCTTATTGACGTCTTCCCATTCAGAATTTGTGCAAGGGAAGCAAATCTTAGATTGTTGTGGTGGCACACGAGTTTATCGAGTCAAGGTTGAAACAAAGGATACCAAACATGGTGTGGAAATTGGATATGGAAAAACTTAGGATAGTATTCATTGGAGTTGCTTGAATAAAGTTATGTGATGCGTGAGTTTTGGAGAGATGATGAGAATCGATTGGATATTTGTGTAAGTTTAGTTAGTTTTCAATTCTTGTGAATGGTTGTCTTAAAGGATATTTTAGATTTTATTGCCTTTATCTCAAGGTGATTGTAATATCCTAAGCCTAACTACCTATAACAATTTTAAATCCAACTATTGAAGTTGATATGGTAGTTGATCTTGATATTTATTGAGTTCATTCATTTTTTACTTTAAGCAATATGGGACTAAATCTAGGTGTCATAATCTCCTACATTTTAATACCTAACATTTTCATCAAAGCCCTAGTTATAACCATGTGACGTAGGATTCAAGAGGTGGATGTCACTCTTTTGAGTGTAATGCTTAGTTTCTATATCTTTGACCGGTCTAAGCTATTGATACCATTTGTAACAACTGAAGCTTAATTGATCTACGACCCATGAATGGAGTTAAAATGTATAAGCTAAAATTGATATGGTAGTTGATTTAACCTCTTTTAGCGTATTCGCTTCTTTTCTTTAAGCAATGTGTGACTAAATCCAGAGTGTTACAATGATCCTCTCTTCCCTCTTGTTTTCTTAAGTTGTGGAAGTTTTTAAGAGAATGTGCATTAAGGATCAGGAATGTGGACTTTTGCAAGGTTTTTTTTTTTCATTTTGTTTCCTTCGGACAAAGGATTAAGAAGTGTTCCTTATTTACAGTATGTGGTGTTAGATCGAAAGGCTTCTCTAGGAGGGGTGAATAGAGAATCTTACTTTTAATTTGGATCGAAAGGCTTCTTTAAGGGGGGTGAATAGAGAATCTTACTTTTAATCTTACTTTATGCAATTTTAAATATCAAAAGAGAATATAAGCAAAGTGAATTACTAACTATTACTTATCACATACACTTGATAGCACGCAAGATAAAAGTTCAAGAAGGAGATGAGAGAAATTGAAAACTCGTGTGATTTATAGTGGTTCGGCAACTCCAGTCTAGTCCACTCTTCAAGATCCAATTGAGATTTTTCCCTTATTCTTAAAATAATAAAGAACTTACTTGTGTTGGTTTTTCTACCAACTCGTCCTTTGCTTCCACCACTTCTCTATCCTCGAGAAGCTAGAGCCTTTACCTGATGCTTTACAACTTTAAGACTTCCCTCTCACAGAGCTTGTTTACAACAGTAGCTTTACAATATCGCTTGTGAGGAGAACATAGAACAGAAAGAATGTAGAATTACAAGTATCTCGTTGGGTGTAGATTATCAAGGATGATCGAGTCCTATTTATAGTCATAAGATCATTGAAGGTTGTGTCTAACGGTTAGAAAAACGGTCACAAACGGCTAGCCTTTTGGTTTGCTGTTTTGACCTCCGGAATGTCAAAAAGATCTTCAATCTGCAATTTTCGGGTAATTCGGTATGCCGAAATTCTTTCGGTATACCGATTTCTCATGAAACGGTATACCGTTTCATGCCGGTATGTCGTTTCTGTCTTCATCTTTATCTCCTCAGTTTTTCCCGGAATTCCGATGTAAATGCCGTTTTCTCCTGGATTGGTATGTTGATTTTCCTTCGGTATGCCGATTTTGGTTTCTTCTTCTTTGAATTCGGAATGCCGTGAAGTATGCCGTTTTCTCCTGGATCGGTATGTCGATTTGCCTTCGGTATGCTGATTCTGGTTTCTTCTTCTTTGAATTCGGAACACCGTGAAGTATGCCGTTTTCTCCTGGTTCGGTATGTCGATTTTCCTCTGATATGTTGATTTTGATATTTCATGAATCTTTGTAAATAATTTGACTTTTAAACATTACATGACTTAATTACATTCTTCAATCCCTTTCCATTTACAACATATAATTTCTATTTCCATGAAAATATACAAAAACTCCATTACTCCAGTTATAATCATCAAAACAAAAGTATATTTCTAACATGTGGATGATACCTTAGTTTTATGTGTGGTAGAGCACTAGTAAGTGATAAATTTAGCTTTTATCTTGGGACTTTTTGGCATGGCGAGCTGGTCTAAAGGTGAATCTATATGAGTCCATTAATTCTGGGTGGGAGTCTATAATGAGGTTGTTGAGTGTAAGGTGGATTTTCTAGGTTGCAAGATTGACTCTTTTCCCTTAAAGCATTTGGGGCTATCTTTGTCTAGTGGTGCCATTTAGGCCAGAGACTAGGGCCCAATTGTTCACCAATTTGAAAGGCAACTTTCACGGTGGGTCGGAAAGTATCTGTCCATGGTTGGGTAGCTTATATTGATAAAGGATGTCCTATCTAACCTTTCATTTATAAATGTCCATCTATCATATTCCTGTAACTATTGTAAGACTTCAAAAGCATCAAAAGTATATTTTTATGGAAAGAGGAAATAGGATCTTCAATGTGTGGTCACCTCAGACAATGTCTATCATATTAGAAATGAAAAGTGTGTTGGTTTACATGATTTTTGTACCTTCAATTTGGCCTTTTTGTGGAAATGCAATTAGTGGGAGGAGGTGTATTTCGTCAATGACTTGGGCAACAAGTTGTGTTAAGCAAGTGGTACAGGGGAAGTTTTGTGGGACGAGTCAGATCTCATGTGGGGAGGTGGTTGGTGTTTGGCGTGGGACTTTGGTAGCTGAGGATTACAATTCGGTGTGGTTATATAACGAAGTTAGGTTATGGGAGGTGGCTTAGGTTTTGGGAGGACAGTTGGATCAGGTCGTTTGCATTAAAGCTCTCATTTCCATCTCTAGCTCATGTTGTGGCCTTTCCAAATGCAAAGATATCTTAGCTTTACGGGTGTTTCGAGATAGAAATTTTGTGGGATATAAGATTTTGATGGGATCCCCATGATCTCTGAATGTTCAATGACCATAATAATGGCTTTGAGGTAAGAATGGTTTGCTATCTGTTAAATCACTTTTCCAAGCTGCAAGTTCTTGCAGCTGGAGATAGGTGGAGTGGCTGCTTAAAGCATATTTGGAGCCATTCTGCTCCTTTGAAGGTCCAAATTTTTTTGCTTGGCAACTATTGTTTGACTTTGAAACTATGTGGTTTTCACTTGGCAAGTTGTTGCCCTTTTTGTTTGTCAAATGATGAAGTTTGGTGGTCTTCGTTTTTTGAGTTTTCCTAAGTCAATGGTGGTTCAATATGGTGGGGATTTTGTGAAACAAACTAATATGGGGATTTTTTTGTGTGTGAATGTTGGGCTTAAAGTATGTGTTGTGGTTGATATTCAAAAGATGCCAAAAAGTACTACAAAACTCCTATATATTACAGATCAATAGTAAATGGATACTCACATAAGGATCAATGTACCCAATTATTTTAACACTCCCTTTCAAGTTGGAAAATATATATCATACATGCCTAATTTGTTATATAAATCCTCAAAATGACTTAATGGTAAACCTTTAGTAAATATATCTACAAGTTGCTCATAGGATGAAGTGAAAGGAGTACATATGTAGCCATTCATCACATCTTCTTCGATATAGTGGTAGTTTACCTCTATATACTTGATGTACTCATGGATGTGGGATTGTTGGTTATGCAGATTGTCGTTTGATTGTCACAATACATAGACATAATAGATTGATCAGAAAAGTCCAATTTTGTCATAAGAGATCTAAATCACATCATCTTACAAACAATGTGTGTGATGGATTTGTCTTTTGATTCTGTACTTGATCTAGACACTACATTCTATTTTTTCTCTAAGTGACTAGATTTCTTTCTACATAAGTGCAATATCTATATGTAGATTTTTTGTTTCCTTTATATGCTTCAATTTTGAAATGTCTATGTCTTTTATAAATAAGGCCTTTTCTAGGTGAATTCTTAACATAGGCAAGTACTCGTGCTCCTTTCCAAGAATCATCCTATACTTTTGCATGAAATGGCTAAGTAGCCCTATTGTATAGGAAACATTAGGTCGAGTCATTGTCTGATAGATAAAATTTTCAGCTAGCCTTTTGTATCTACCTACATTATTAAATGGTTTAGACGACTCATCCTAAAATTTGGATTCTGCTCGACAAGTGTAGTTTTAGGTTTGCATCTTAGCAATTCAATTTCTTGAAGCAAATCAAGAGCATATTAGCTCTGATATAATATTAAACCATGCTTGTTGTGAGCGAACTTTATGCTTAAAAAATATTTAGGTTTTTCTATGTTCTTTGAGTGTATTTGTTTGTAAGATCTTGAAAATCCTGCAGCTCCTCGAGGCAAGAATATTCCAGAGCTCAATCAAATGGTGTCTTGTGGGAGCATTTTTTGGTTGAAATCCAAGCTCTAAGCACTATAGACCAAGAAGAAAAGTAGGATTCATTTATGGACAACTTTAGACAAGAGCTGCTGGTTTGGAGTTAGCACTATTGAGGAGTTCAAAAAATCCTCTACAATAGCAACTCCAGTTGGATTTAATGTTTTCGGGTTAGGTAAACAAACATTATTTGTAACGAAGAGCTTCTTGAGATATTCTTTGTTTCTTCAATTTTAGGGATATCACTATCTGTCAGAAGAATATCATCAACATAAACAACAAGTATGACACAACCCTTGCTGCTCTGCTTGATAAAGATAGGGTAGTCTACTGCACAATGACGAAAACCATTGTTAGCACAACTTGATTGAATTTCTCAAATTATGTTCTTAGACTTTGTTTGAGTTCATAAATAGTTTTCTTAAGAAGACAAACTTTGTTCTCCTTAGATGTTGCTTTATAAACATTTGTTTTATTAGATTGCCACAGAGAAAGACATTTTTGACGTCTAATTGATACATACTCTAAGATTGATTGACGGTAACAGATAGAAGAACTTGAGTCTATCCACTGGAGAGAATGTTTCACCAATCTATACCAAAAGTATGAATGAATCTTTTTGCAATCAAGTTTGCTTTGTATCTGTCTACGGAATTATCTGGTTCATACTTGATAATATAGACCTATCGACATTCAACAATAGTTGTATTCGTTGATGGAGAAACTAACTGCCATGTTTCTTTAAATAGTAGTGTATTTATTTCCTCTTCCATTGTAGCCTACCAGTGTAACTTACATAGCCTTTGTACGGTTCCTGGGAGTTGACTCAGAACAAAGAGACAAAGTAAACTTACGGTACATAAGGTGAAGGCGATCATATGAAACAACATTTGATATATGATAAGTAGTGACATGATTTTTGCTTTTAACCTTTACATAGGGCAATTGGAAGATTTGAATGAGGGGGTGATAGTGATTGATCTGTAGACATGGGTGCTGGAGTGGTAGAAGCCTGAGGAAATGATTGTACCTATGAATGATGTATATACACTTGCAAAGGAATAGTAATGCGAGTACTAGATAGGCAGAGGACGAGGAACAATGTTGGTAGTATCATTGGATTGTGAAGAGTTAAAATAAGATGTGGACTCAAAGAAAATGACATTAGCAGAAGTAAGGTACTTTTTTGAAGTAGTACCATAACACTTATACCTCTTTTAACTAATTGTCACGTTCCTTTAAATAGTAGTGTATTTATTTCCTCTTCCATTGTAGCCTACCAGTGTAACTTACATAGCCTTTGTATGGTTCCTGGGAGTGGGCTTAGAACAAAGAGATAAAGCAAACTTACGGTACATAAGGTGAAGGCGATCATATGAAACAACATTCGAAATAGGATAAGTAGTGACATGCTTTTTGCTTTTAACTTTTATGCAAGGCAATTGTAAGATTTGAATGAGGGGGTGATAGTGATTGATCTGTAGACATGGGCGCTGGAGTGGTAGAAGCCTGAGGTAATGATTGTACCTATGAATGATGTATATACACCTGCAACGGAATAGTAATGCAAGTACTAGATAGGCAAAGGAAGAGGAACAATGCTAGTAGTATCATTGGATTGTGAAGAGTTAAAATAAGATGTGGACTCAAAGACAATAACATTAGCAGAAGTAAGGTACTTTTTTGAAGTAGCACCATAACACTTATACCTCTTTTGATTCCTAGAGTAGTCCACAAAAATACATTTCACAGCCTTAGGAGATAGTTTGTCAATATTAGGAGTTAAAATCTGCATAAAATTTGCACTCCTAAACGCACGAGATGGTAAGTGAAAAGTGTGATGACCAGGAAATAGTCTTTGAAAAGGATTGTTCCTAGGGAAAAACAGTAGACCACATCCTATTAGTGAGGGAGGTTGTAGTTATAATAGCATGAGATGACAAGTATTTTGTATCATGATTGTACGAATAATATATAAGATATGACCATGTTTTCTCTTAGATATTCTGTGTTGTTGAGAGATATGAGGACAAGTGGTATTATGAATGATACTCTGAGAGGAGTAAAAATTTTCAACATCATATTGAACAAATTCAAGAGCATTGTCGGTCTTAAGTATACATATAGAAGCAAAAATTTAGGTCTTTATTTCGTTGAAGATTTTTTTAGTAATATCATGAATATGAGTCCTGCCCTTCAAAATGTATTACCAAGTCACTTAAGAGAAATCATTAATGAAAACAATGAAATAGTGATATCTTAATGCAAATGGAACACAATAAGGCCTCTAGATATCAGAATGGATTAACTCAAACTGACTATATCTAATGGTAGGTTGACTCTAAAAGATAGTATAATAATGTTTACTAAATTGACATGATTTATAATCAAAAGGAGAGAATGACATTTATGGAAGTGCTTGTTGAAATTTCTGAAGTGATGGATGATCTAATCGATAATGCCAAAGTAAGGAAGACTTTGAGACAGATGTAGATGTGGCAAGACGAGTGAGAGTCTCCTTATGATCTAACAGGTATGTGCCATTACATTTATGATCCAAATCAATCCTTTCCCCAGTTTACAGATCCTAAAAGGTACAATAATAAGAACAGAATGTCACAGAATAATTTTGAGATATTGTTATATTATTGATGAATAATAAATTAACTGAAAAATTAGGAACAAATAAAACATTCTTAAAAGAAAGATGAGATGAAGCCTTAACAACTCCTTTTCTAACAAGACATTGGTTACCATCAACAATGGGAATAAAAAGAATAGAGGATGTCTTAGATAATGAAACAAAGATATTGCTACTACCTGTCATGTGAGACGAAGCATCAAAATTTAACCCTAAGAATTTTCAGAAGAGGTTGAGAAATCATCTGAAGTAGTAACATGTGATACAGTTGGTGTAGTCTGACTTGCCTTGAGCTGTAGAAAATATTCATATTCTGCCTGAGTAATTTGGAAAGTGGGTGAGTGGGTTTTACCTTGAACAGAAAAGTTAGCATCGCCTGTTGTCATCTTTGTCTATGCAAGTTTGCCAAACTTTTTCTAGTATTTCTCTGAAGTATGATTTATACGTCCACAATGATCTTCTTTTTTTTCATCTCTACGATCGCCCCCTGAGTCTCAATGGCGACCATGTCGAGTGTGGGTTGCAGCCATAATAGACTGATCAATGGATCTAATTACAAACATGAAAAACGATGTTGCTGTGAAAATGCACAAAACTCATGCGAAAGTCGAAGAGAGTGATGGAATAGGGTTGCCTCCAAAAATTTGATTTCTTGACGGAGAGTAGACATATACTTGGCCACAACTAGGCCCTTATGATACTCTTTTAGCTTTATTTCATTAAGAGCTAGTGGTTAGTGGATATCCAATTCGTCTATAATAGAACGATGAGTTATGTATAACTCAATGATGGACATATCACCTTATTATAATTAGAATAATTATTCATACAATTCAAATGAATGTGATATATTTTTCTTATTACCATAAAGCTTATGTAACATATCCCAGATTTTTTTTGTAGTTGGCAGAAAAATAAGGGAGGTGGATATGCATTTATCGATATTGTTGATTAACCAAGATTAAACACAATAATCATTTGCAAACCAATCTTCGTATGACAGATCTTTCTCACTAGGAAGGTCTTTATTGATGTGTTTCACTTTCTTTGAGCTCCCAAAAAGAGCTTGATCGACTGAGATCAGATCAAGTAATTCGTCCGTTTGATTTTATAGTCGTTCCAACCAATTTCTTCATCAGATATTTTGACAAGGAACCAACAAAGGACTTCGATACGTCAACCATGTGGGAAGGTGGCAGGAGATAGTTGCTCTACATGGAAGGTAATGTGGAGTAAATAGTAGAAGATTCTACACAATAGTATCGATGTCGTTGTGGAGCGGTAGAGAGGGATGAGAGGAGCAAAGACTTCTTCACATCACCATGGATAGAGCTGCCATGCTCATCAACCCTTCCTATTGGTGGCCTAGGAATGGGAAGGAGAGGAGCAAGGGAGGGGGATCAACAACGACGTTGGAAAGGTCGAATGGTTGTGTTGGCAATGGTGGCTTGGCTAGAAAGTGGCTCCTGTGGCGGTGGTGACTTCCTGCTAGGCCGATGGTACCAGTTGACTGTTGTTGTAGTGGTAATGGTTGTGGCAACGGTAGTGCAGGAAAGCCACAGTAATGCTAGTGATGGCTGGAAAAGGTGGTTTTGGTGGGGATAGGTTTGGGTGATTAGGGTTAGGGTTTGATGGCTCTTGATATCATGTTGTAGTTGATGTTTGAAAGATGCCAAAAAGTACTACGAAACTCCTGTATATATAGGAGATCAATAATAAATGGATACCCATATAGGGATTCATATACTCAACTATTCTAACAATATGTATGGTAGATAGAAAGGGAGTTGTGTGGGATCACCTGCCTCTTGCAATTTGATGAATGTGATAGCTTGAACGTAATAAGAGTGTGTTCCAAGGAAAGCAACTCGAAGCTAAAAGTGGAAGAATTGGGTCTTTAAATTGGTGATGGATTAGTCTTCCAATTGTGATAATTCTAGGGTTGAGACCAATGCTTCTATTACCACTTATAGTTGGAGGTTCTCATTGGCCTTTGAGTTGTTGGCAGTTTCTATATTTTCTTGCCTTTTCTTTCGTTGCTCCTCCTTTGGAGCTATGCCTTTTTCTTTTTTCGTTTTACTTCCGTGTTTTCTTCCTTCTTGGAAGGAACTTATCCTTTTGTTTTTGGCCTTTTTATTTTTCTGTGATTTTAAATAAATTTCTCTAACTACTCAGAAAAAGATTGATTTCTAAAAGAATGATAATTACCATAAAATTGAAGAAAAAGGGCCTTGCCTAATGTGTTCTCTTAGGGATTAAAATAGAAACATAATAAGTATAAACACTTAACATATTTCAAGATGAAGTTGGTGCATATCAAGTTAAAATCATACGAAATACAGCTCCTAATTTTGTGTAAAATTTTGATAAATTGAAGTTAAATGCTTTTATCAACTACAAAGAACTCTACGAATGATAAAACTACCAAGTTAAGTGCTTTTCCTCTTTATTCGGATTCTAGGTTAGGAATATTTTTGGTATCTCTCCATGGTTTGTTATCCACTTATCCTTGACCGATTACCAAAGAAGAAGTATGTACGAGAGAACTCACTCTATGAGTTGTTGTATTGAATTGGGGAAACTCCCAAATATATAGAGGTATGTACAAGAATAATAGGAAGGAGTTTCCCAAGTCCCAAGATTATCAGTATGTAATTACAATAATTTGATTCTATATAAGAACAATACATACTAAATCATTTCCATGTCTATTTTTGTACTCTAAAATCCTCGTTCAAACTCATGATTGGCCAGTCACACAGAGTTTGGATAGCAGAAAGCAATATTGAGTAATCATCTGGGGTGTTGAAGAAATCAAGATTGTGACTCAGAGAGTATGTAATGAGGTGTAGTGGTGCCTAACAAATGATGATCCTGTGTAAAGAAGGGTCAACACCAATGTGTTTGGTAAGCGTGTGTTTCACCAAATGAGATGCAATTTGATGTCATTGGTATATCAGTATGCAATTTGATGCCACTCACTGAGAAGTTAATGAAGGCATACATTTCCAGCTACAGTTATTATCAATGCATGAAGCTCAGTGTCAACACTAACTGGAAGACACATTGAATCCTATGTATACTAAGACCTAATTGCATCATGGGCTAGAGCCACCATCCTAAAGCAGAAATAACGCATTCATACACTTTATTGTCACACATACAGCTCTTTCTTTATAATCTGTTAAAATGATAGCCTCTAGACATCTGCAGTTTCTGAATAATGTATGTTGACTGCTTTGCATAATATTTTTTTGTAAATTTCATGAACTTGATGTATTTGTATACACACAAGCCCTTAATATAATATATACAGTTGTCAGATATTTTTTTTGTCTGTTCATTTCTCAGGTTGCAATGAGTTTCAGTGATGGCAGAATATCTCTAGAAGAGTATGTCTTTGCTTTAAAGACAACTGTTGGCCTGGCTGCTCTAGTTCAGGCTATAGGAATTGGTAAAGGGAAGCATGATCTTACCCGTGTTGCCCTTGATCCTTTTAGAGCAAATCAAATTCTCACTCTCCGTTCTGAAATTCCTAAGGGCAAAACATTGTCCTCTCTTACATCTGGAGGCATCATCACTTACCTAACTGGTAATTTCAGATTAAGCAAAACTCGTTCCAATGATCTATTCTGGGAAGCTGTTTGGCCTCGACTTCTTGCAAGGGGCTGGCACTCTGAGCAGCCAAAGAACCAAGATTATGTTACGTCAAAGAGCTCTTTGGTTTTCCTTGTTCCTGGTGTGAAGAAGTTCTCAAGAAAGAAGCTTGTGAAAGGAAAGGACTACTTTGATTCTGTGAGTGATGTATTGGATAAGGTAGCTTCAGAACCGATGCTACTTGAGCTGGAAATGGAAATGGCTAACGAAAATGTTGTTGGAGGTGAAAATGGATGGGCCACTGATGCTAAACTACACCAGATTGATTCATCATATCATGGGGGTCACAGCTATCGCCATCCAAGCCTTCCAAGTTGCACTTCAGACTTCATGAAGTTTACAGTTGTGGATACAAGTCTGGTTCCAGGAGAAGCACCAACTAAGATAAGAGAACTCAGAAGTTTACCTATGAATAATAGTTGGAGCTGTGTTTCCTCAAGTCCATTGAATGAAAATGACAGTAATAACAAAAATGAGCAGCAGGACTCTGGTAATGTATCATTAAACCACCAAGAGATGCTTGACCCTGACATCCATAGTGACAGTAAACTGGGAAAAGACATAGAGTGCTTGTCAGAAGAGCTGCACAGTGTTCAGTTTCTTCACGAGTTTGCTGCAGCAAAGAAAAAGGCCATAAATGGACTGGATTCGGATGTTCAGCAGAATAGTCCATTTAATGAACAGCTAATAAAGGATAGAAAATGTGACAGACACAGGGTGAAATCTGGTAATGTATCATTGAACCACCAAGAGATGCTTGATCCCGACATCCCTAGCAACAATAAACTGGGAAATGACATGAAGTGCTTGTCAGAAGAGATTCAGAGTGTTCAGTTTCTTCATGAGTTTACTGCACCAAAGAAAAAGGCCATAAATAGACTGGATTCGGATATTCGGCACAATAATCCATTTAAGGAACAACCAATAAAGGATATAAAATGCCAGAAACGCAGGGTGAAATCTGGTAAACCAATGTATCTCTCACCTGTATCAAAGCGACGTAGGTTTACTGCTTGTCAGCATTCAGAGTCTGGCCATTACAATTACTCTTTCTCTAAAAAGCATCACCCAGAAGGGAAGGCCAGTTGCCAGTTGAAAGCTCCAAGTGATGTCCCAAGAAAAGGTTTTGATCAACCTCAGTGTAAAACATACAGCAGCTCTTCAGGTATAGCCCTTGGAAACGATGGTAATGAAATCGTTGTTGGCAATAGTTGTACAGTTACCAAACCTGTTACCAAGAAAGCAGTATCTGAAGATAGTTCTCAGCATAAAGTTTTGATTGATCTGAATTTACCACATTTTCCACCAGATTTTGATCCTGCTGAACCATGTAGTGTTGAGATGGTCAACAGACTTTGTGATTTGAGCATGGTTCATTCCTTATCAGTAGGAACAGAGAAGCAGAATGATGAATCTCAGGTGCCTAGCAATTTTGATGCAATGCATGTTGAGCAGCAACACACAGAGAATGCACGAAGGCTGGGTACTAGAAACCGGCCTCCAACAGCAAAAGCACTAGAAGCTGTTGCTTTGGGATATCTCATCCCACGGCAAAGAGGTGGTAGTTCCAGAGCCACTCTGGCTGCAACGTCCAAGCCTTCCCGCCGTGCACGAAAATTGGTCAAGTCTTCTGCTACTACCCAAAATCATTCTACAATTATCCCAGACATTGTTGATTCATCGATTGATTTTATAGATGAAGAGCGCAGGAGTTGCACAAGTGAGACTCTGTTAGTTAAGTCATTCCTTGATCAAGGTAGTAATGGATTCTTTTATGATTCTCTTGGCATGTCTCAGACTTCTTATCCTCAGCAAACGAACACCCAGTGATATTTGATATAATGAGCAGGTTTCTTTATTTATCTTACTTAAAAGTTCACATAGGAAGTAACAGACCTTTTTGCTGATTCTTTTGATTTATTGCTGCAACTTTGGGTTGCTTGTGGCATATTTGTCATGCAATACCAGTTTGCACTCAGATAGAATGACTTCTCTGGATTTCGACACAATTTTACAGATTATAGTCAGTGGAATTGTACATGTAACTGACCTTCATTTTAGGCCGATCATCTTTTCATGCAGAATTTCAGATTCAGTTGGCCTTTGAGTTTCGGCATCTACTGGGATTACAAACTGGTGCTTGATAACGGGCTGGACTAAAAATGTCATGTTTACTGTTGGCCAACTATGTATGTGCAATGATGTTTTACATCAGCACTAGTGGATACACAAGTCGGCTGGTCTTGTATTCGTTCGAATTTATATTTCTTTCTATGTTTTGATAGCAGTGAAACCTGTTGCTTTTTTTTCTCAATGGTCATGTATACATGTAAAGATTTGATTGTTTAAATCCTAACTATTCCAACGTTATTTTAGCCAGTATCTTGCTGGTCATATCAGAAGGAAAATCTCCCAGACAATGTGTACGGCATTTGAAAAGATGACAGTTTTGAAGGAAAAGTGATGTCGATACTGAGTATTCCAGCGATGCGCGAGTGGGACTTCAGCGATGGCTAAGTAGGGGAAACACTGTAAGTCTTTTCCATGTCCTTCTCAGTTGTGTCTTCTCCTCTATTTATAGGGGACTCTTGACCATCCCTCCGCCCTCTTCTAACGGTTCTCCTTTCAGTCGTTTCGTTTTCGGCCATAAAGGCCTGGTAACCGTCGTATTCAACACGGCCATGAATGAGTGAAACGGTCGTCTGTTTCACCCTTCATTTGAAATGGTCTTCAATGACCATTACTGACTATTACTAACATCTCCCACTTGGTCATGAAGACTATGCACAAATTCCATGCACAGAGATGTTTTATTTCCACTTCTACTATCCGTGAAGTGTATATTTTAAATTTTAATTTTCGACTCCCACTATTCATGAGAATGTTCTTCTTTTCCATCATCCATGGAAATGTTTCTTAATCCCATTAAGTTCATGAACTTAATGAATCTTCTCGCTGGAATTCCTTTTGTCAAAGGATCAGTAATCATATCTTCCGTAGGAATATAACTCAATTTTATTTCTCCTCCTTTCACTATATCACGAATATAGTGATAGTGTAAGTTAATATGTTGTCCTCTTGAATTATTTGCACTACTATGTATAAGACTAATTATCGCTTGATTATCACAATACATCTCCATTGGACCATTTATCAAATTGAGATTTAAATCATTTATAAATCTTCTGATCCAAACTGCGTGTGATGTAGCTGTACTACAGGCAACATATTCAGCTTCCTGTGTGTATTTCGCTACACATCTTTGCTTTTTAGTTCCCCAAGACACAACTGCACCTCCAAAGATGAATACATGTCCCGAAGTGGACTTCTAATCATCTTTGTTACCACCTAGATCTGCATTTGAATAACCAAGTATTTCAAGCTCATCCGCTTGGAAAGACAATTTGTAGTGCAAAGTTCCTTTTATATATTTCATTATTCTCTTGACAGCTTCCCAATGCTATGTTCCAGGATTACTTTGATATCTGCTTACACGGCTCACTGCATATGCCAAGTCTGGTCTTGTACACAACATTGCGTACATTAAACTTCCGATCACTTGAGCATAATGTACTCTCAAAGGTTCTTTCCCTTTTCCAGGACATTGGTCCTTACTTAATCTTTTCCCATAAACATTTGGTGTAGGGGCTGAGGAACAATTGTCCATTCCAAACCGTTTAAGTACCATACGCAGATATCTTTCCTGATTCATACTCAATATTCCAGATTTTCGATTTCTTAGGATCTGAATTCCAAGAACATAGGATGCTTCCC
>JAMKQA010006341.1:0-36754 GCA_024699735.1 Posidonia australis | reverse complement strand
TTGAGGAGTGGACTAAGCCGGGGTTGGCTGAACCACTATAAATCCATTGTGTTTACGATTGATTGTATTGTGTGCTAATCTCTTAAATTGCTTAACAATTACCAAAGACATAATTAAAATCGAAAATCTCTATTCACCCCCCCTCTAGAGAAGCTTTAGTATCCAACATCATCATCTACACAGGCATAAGAGAAAACATCATAACTAAAGGAAGAACGCGAATGCGAACACAACAACTCCATTTCAACTTTTCAGAGCGTAATCGAAGAGAAAGAAGATCAGAGAAGAATAATGAACAACTAATATGTATGAAAATGATTAGTAATTAGTTATTAGTGATTTCTTAATCTCAATACCATGTTATTTTCTTTTTTATGTATTATCAACTATTTATAGTATTATCAATGTATTTGAATTATTAAATAATGTTTTCTCAAAATTTTTATTAAATTTAAAATTGTTGAAATTCATCAAGGTCAACCCGAAATCTGGCCCACTGTGGTCTAATTTGGGCCTGACCTAAAATAAATAAGATTTCTAATCCTGGTCTGGTCTAACGCAGCCTAAAATGATTGGTTGATTTCAGACTGGGTATTGCTGTTTTGCTGGGTATTGCTTTCAGACATTATTTACATTATGCTTTGGAATATCGACACTCCCCCATGATGCACCTGGTGCTACCTTTGCAGGAGACTAATACAATCATGCTGTAAAACATTATTATGCCTGCAGGTGTGTGGTACTTGTAGCCAAGCTCTAAATGAATCTCTATTACCATTATCAAAAAAAATAATAATAATTTATTGACGGGAGGAAGAACAAATGTAGTAGCACTTCCATGCAATGCATTTTATTTTATTTTATTCGATGGGCATGTACAAGCAGTGCGTTGTTTGTGCTGTTATCCTATTTTCTTTTCTTCCAGGAAAAGATTAACACGCATTGGGATCGTGCACAATTTAATGAGAGTAAATAACTATACACAATTTGTCAAGAAAAACTAATTCAATTCAATTTCGGCTTGCTCAGATCCAGCCCCTACCATATGATTTGACGAGCTTTTACAAAACCAATTTCAGCTTGCGCAAATTGCTCGAATGTTTACGTATCTTGATTTTTTGAAACGTGGGGTATTTCTAGCCATGCTCGAGTGTAGGTGACGTGAAGGACGTGGAGTGATAGATCTAGTGACGCGTGGCAAATTGCTGCTGGTCGATACATTAATTAGCTGGCCCAAAACAATTAAAGGCCCACCTAGTTTGGATGCGTCTAGCAGTCCACCTGCCTAGTGGACTATGGTCCAAACATGATTTGGTTTGGGAACCGATCCCATGTCGACTATCTAGGAGAGTTTGCATGCATCAAAGCAGGTGAAGATCTCACACACAAGTAGTAGATGAATTTATACAATCTTATCTTGTATAAGATTAATCTTCTAGGAGCTGAACGATTGTTGGAACCCTGCAATTAATGATGGATACCACACATTTAAAAGAGACAAATAATGGTTGCATTGACTATAAAATCATGCATAAATTAGATCATATTTACGTTTGGCTTTTCGAGTCAAAAAGTGTGTTCACAACAAAGATGAGGATTAAATAAAAAAGTTCATGAAATTTAGGGAGTTGCAGAAAAGTCCATATTAGAACTTAATTCTTGCATCAGAATCAAGAAGGTATTATTGAGTTGGAGTTAACTAGAAGTAAAGAAATTGATCCCAAAGATCGAAGTCAATCAGCAACTATTAAGCGACTAGCTAGCGCTATATTGACACAATTATGGGCTAGATGGTTGTCTCCATCTCCCTTGGTAGAAAAACACATCCAAATTCATAGAGTAATGTCATCTTGTTGAAATATCTTGTGTTCAAATATTTAAATCTCTAGATTTGTATTTTAAATGGTCGGATGTGTATTCTCAGAGCTTGAATCTCTCCATCTAGGGTTTTTAAATAGTTTCTCTTCTTCTACTTTTGTAATCTTTGAAGATCGAGACATATTGTTGTCATCTCACGATTGAATATGAAACAAGGTCGATGGATGTAGGTAATTAGTCATTGTTCTCTCTCATTGTGCTTTCATGTTGATTTTGTTGAATTAAACCCTGGTTACTACAAACATGAATTGGATCCTCGAATCTTACATTACACAATCTAGATATGATGAAAATGATTCAACTTACCAAGTAGACTCCTTAAATAGTAGAATCCAAATGGATTCCGACCTTAGATACTAGTCCCTCTTAGAATCTCGATTTTGGATATCAATCCTTGGAGTTTTTGTGATCCTACAAAAATCAAATTCATATAATAGTAATTGTTTTTTGTCGATGAATTTTGAAAATTTAAAACTATTTGTCTCCTACAAGCTACACAAAATAAGGGAATAAAAGTTGCAAACTATTTGTCTTCTTCTTCTTCTTACTACACTCCTACACTAGTAAAATTAAGAGTGACTTGCACTTTGTTTGAATTACGAAGAATACTAATACTATTGGATTTTAAGCTTGGTATTATTAGTTGAGCGCTTTCAGTATTTTATGTGATTGCAAAGTAGTTTTATAGCTTAAAAGAATATAAACTATAGATGTATTTATTAAATGTTAGAGTCTTATGATCCTCGGGTTCTGTCGATCCTAAAGGGGTTCACAATCCTAACAACCTTGAATTAAACAATGATATAAGTAGTTATTAAATCATTGAAGGACTTTGATGAGGTAAGGGTACACACTTAATTTAGTTTATGCTTTGAGAAGATGGTTTAGGAGTCATTAACATTGTTTTTTCACCTTTTTCCTATTCAATAATCTTTTGATTTCAGATATTGCTTGTGTACCTAGCTACTCAATGAATTAATAGGTTATTTTGGGTGACATATGGTCTATGTTTTTTTTAATATTTTCACAAATTATTTCCTAAATTTATTAAGCTGAATTGAGTTGAGTTATTTTGAGAGAGAGAGAGAGAGCGAACTAGTTGCTTACTTCTTGAGTTCTTTGTGGATTTCATGTCCTGATCTTTCTATCTCTTGCCTTGCTTAAGTGTTGACACTATGTTGAAGAATGGTATGCCTTAGCCTTTTCTTGGTAATTCACATCATGGTCGTTGGTAACCCTACTTGAATTTTATCTGATGAAAAACACATGAATATTCCCCTAATGCACTGTCCTTTATAATTCGTCCAAGACAAAAACGATCTCGTCACCACACAACAAAAGGTGAGATCTGAACATAAACCGGGAGAAGTTGCTATATATTCCAGTCGAAGCATCTGGCAGGACTAGGCATGCATGGCTGGAGTTGGACGTGAATGGGAAAAGGTAGAAGAACAGAAGATAACGCTGCATGTAGTCTGCTAGTTAACCTACTAGACCAATTACATAAACAGTAAATCAGACAATGGCCGAGAGGAATTTCTTGCTTTCGATGATCGCTTGTTTTCTTGTGGTCGGCTTTCAGATTCCATTTGTTCTTTTTTTTTAGAAACAAGAAGAGAGAGAGAGAGCAAAATTAAAAATCCATCGTTGCAGATTCGTTTAATTTTTGTATTCTTGTTGCTGGAGCCATAGATTTTGAACTCCATGGATTGATGCCCAATCTGCATGGGAATGCATGTGGCATCCACATGCTACAGTTTCTTAAGCAAAAGGCAAATCCTACTCAACGAGGAGACAAATATTCTTCATGGGATAATGTGCTTATTTGTAATCAAGCTGATGGGGTTTTTTTTTTTATCGCTTAAACAATGGATGGAGCAAATGACGTACGGGAATCCTCTTCCTCCTAGGAGAGACCAAACCCAACTATTATTATTATTATTTCGTTTTAGTGTTTGTTATCTCTATTGTGAAATTTACGTGGTCTTATGTGTAGGATTAGGGTATCCCATCTTTCCAAAGCGACAAAACACCCATGTGGTACTCCTCTTGAAGCAAATATTATACTCTATACCCAATTACTATGTTTACTTGGTATTAAACAAAGTATAGCTCGTGTCTATTACTCTAATTAGAGGATTACGGATTCAAATCCTAATAAATACAGAATTTAAGAAAAAACCTTAAAAAAAAAAATACTTGGTAGATTACTTTGCAGTGCACGTTATGTTTCTTTTTTTACGATATAAGGTAGTGTATTGGTTTGAGAGGAATCTTAACTTGACCTCATCAACTATGTCATTCTTGACTAGGCTTATCAAACCCATGATTATTAACATAATCTCTCATCTTTGTGCAATTCATTGGTTAAACCACATCTAATTTCTCTATTTTAATGAAATTAGCCAGTCATGGACCATATACTCACATAGCATGTCACCATTCTCAACTTTTCATCTCAATTTTATCTCTCTTTTTTTTTCCTTTTTCCTAATTGTGAACTTCCCAATCTCTTTCAATATTTGTACTTTGATTGGTATACCAGATTGGGAACAAGTTGGAATGGAATGAACTCTAGAAATGGAATGGAATTGAATAAAACAATTTTATTCTATTATTATGTTTGGTACTTAATTAAAAATTGGAGTAGAATTAATGAATAATTCCTTTCCACTATTTATTCTACAAGAATAAAGTTTTAGAACAAAATGCTAGACCTGTATTTTGACAAAAATATCCTTCCTTTTTTGAGAAAAAAAATAGCATAACCTTCCCTAAAGAAGTATTTTTGTTTTCAAACACCTAAAACAAAAGGAACATAATTTGTAGTACATTCATCATATATAAAGAATGTGCTTAATTTATCTAACACCACCAAAAAAAAAGAATAGTAGTTCCATAATCAACAAAAAAACCACCAATCCGCCATCAAATTTCACCATTAAACATTGCCTTCACTCATTTGTCCTTCTCATTATCGACAATGGTGAAGAAAAGAATTGTTTTTTCACCATCTCAAGTAGTAATACTTACTACTTTGAAGCACTGCATCATAGTAATATCTGAAAGTTTCTTGATTTCTCTATTTGTTTTCTTCTTTGATTCAAACGCATCATAGTGCATACTAATGGTTTTTTTTTTTTTTGAAATTGATAAATATATTTTTTTTCTCCCTACGGTCCGTGAGATTCGAACCTGAGAGGAAAGAATAAGTTCCACTCCTCCTAGTCGATTGCACCATAACAACTGCTTGTCCATACTAATGGTTTCGCTGAATGTTTCTATTGATAATTTTATTTGATTTGTAATCAATGGAGCTACCTCTGTAATGCTCTGAATCATTGGATATAAGCTCCTAGCTCTCTTCTTTGACTTCATTCTACTACTACTACTATTATACTCTTCATTCGCAGTAGAAGGAATTTTTGTTTCAGAGTGTGAAGGTGTTTCTTTTACCAAAAAACAATTCACATATTTTGTATTATCATCATATCTCCCTTCAACATTCGTCTCCTCATCTACTTCAGCTGGGGCTTGAGCATCTTTCCCTTTTGCTTGGTCTTTCCCAAAAAAGTTACAAAGGTCCCAATAATGTGGAATTGACTTATTTTTCCACAAAGATGCTTTGTTGTGGACTTATGGAAATGGCTTATTTTCCCAAATAGCAAGTTGCTCGTCAACATCGATATTCTTGATAGGCTTAAGCTTTCCAATGGATTGAAGCATGCCACAAAGTTTCTTGAAGGCAAACTAATCAATCCTAAGTTGCTCAACACAATTTATATCACTAGCGTACACTAATCGATATAAATTTGCAATAGGAAATGGTTTGTATAGGTGCCTCAATTTTCCTATAGGCATCTCATTTTTTTAATTTTTTCATTTTTTAAAATAAAATTTAATTATATAATTAGTTAATCCATAAGTTAATCTACTATGTGTTAAAGTTTCATCCTAATCTAAGTTACATTCACTATTAATTTTTAATCTAAAACTTAACGGTTAGAATTTAACAAAATATGTTGAATTTTATGACCTTTAGATCACAGAGCAATAGTTGTTTACTTTAAATGAAAATTTCACTATGTATTTATGGATATCTAATAAGTATATGTATACAGTTATTTGTTCTCTCCTATGTATTTATGAAAAATAAAAAGATGTCTACATACTTCTTATATATAGGCACCTACATAAAAAAAAGCCCCCAATTTGCAATCTTGGTAACCTTGTTCATTGAGTACCTGGTCTTTGGATTTGGTGTCTACATAAGTAAATTAAAACCAAAACAAGGTACACAAATCCATTAACCATTTGTAGTATCTTAAGCTACAAGTTAAAAAATAAAACAACATTTTTCCTCATCCTCTTTTGTATTGTTGTTAAACTAAGGTGAGTCATAGTTGCTACATGTAAGAAAGTAAATTAATAATGAGAAAAGTATAAATTAAATGGTTATATCATGTTGTGCATATATAATAAGATTTTGCCATCAATATTTAACCATGGTACAATGAGTAATGGTTTCCATCACTATTTTGTACAAAACGAAATGGATGCACTTATCTCATATGAAATTGCAAAGCTATTTATTGATGCACCTAAAAGATCATCAAATCAAGATTATTGCTACTTGTGGAATGGATAGAAGGGCAATGGGATCTAATACTTAGAAACACATTACAAACGTGATTATTGACGCACTCAAAAGAACTCTGGCTTGTCGATTGTAACACTCGTAAATTCATTTTATAATTATGTACATTTTAATGAATTTATTCTGGACAAGTGTTACTGCCCCCGAGACCCATTTGTGTAATTTGTGGTTTGGAGCTTGAGCCTTGTGGGTCGGTTATTTTTGTGTGTCCTGTGCTTGTAGCTTGGCCTACTCCTGTGCTTTGTGGGCCCACGTGAGGGCATGTTGGTGTGGTTGGTTGCTGGCTCATGCTTTGGAACTGACAGGTTTGCTGTGCTTGGCACGGCTGACAATTAACTGGGGACGTGTGGGTGAGTGTGCATGCATAGTTTATTGGGCATGTGCGTAGCTATTTCCTTCCTCACGTATAAAATGGAATGCTTGGGATGAGTTTTCTCCCACACACCTCCCTCTGTTCTCTTCCCCCACCATCTTTCCCTACCCTTCTTCTCGCCTCCCTCCACTCTCCTTCTTCTTCACTCCTCCCCCCTCCTTGCAGGTGGGTGCGGGTGAAGGAGAATAGAGAGAGAAATCGAGAGTGTGTGAGAGAGAGGTAGAGGTGTTGTGGGTGCTCCGACTAGTGAGTGGATCTCGAGCTTCTTCCTTAGCATTGATTGAGCTCGGGAAGTAGCCGAGGACGTGTGGGCGGCAAGCTAGTCGTCGGTGGAGCGGTGGGTTGGCCGGAGGTCGAATGTGAGTCATCGGAGGCCATTTTGATGTACGCACCTCATCCCTCCACTTAGAAATCATGTAAAATGATAGAAATGCCTATGATGTATGTAATCTAGGTTAAATTTAATGTTTTGGAATTTATTGAGAATTAATGTGGAATTTATGGCATTTAATGGGTTGGGTTGGTTTTTCTGTACATGAGAATTTATATCTCCTTCTGTGATGAATAGATTTTTGTTTTGTTTATGGGGTTTTGGAGTAGACTTATGGTCTACAACTTATGTTTTATGTGGATTTTATGGTGTTTGTTTGATAGGTCCACCCCTTACTCCCAGTTGAGAGATTTTTTTGATTTTCTAGTTTAGGGCTCTGTCTGAATTCTGATAGAAAACCTAGGACACGGGCCATATGTGCGGGTTGGCCAGGGAATTTTGGAGTGTTTTCTGAGACCTTTTGAGTATACAAACTCATGTTATATGCTAGTTTTGATTTCTTTGAAATGTGTATTGACGTAGTGGTGACTTGCCTAAGTGTTTGGGAGCCTATTTTACGAATTTGTGGATTTTTCGTCGAGGTCTTGTATGAGTTTTTTTCGAAGATATAAATGGTTATGAAAAATGTATTTCAAAGAAATATGTTGGTCCATTTTAGAAATGGGTTTTCCTAATTTTCTGTGTGCGAGCCTAGAGACCATGGGCCATGCTATCTAAACCAAGGGGTGTAACAACACCTACTAGATGGTCGGGCACATTACCCAGGTTGAGGTCGGGAGCCGAGATACCTAAGGCGGAGATTTGTCAGGTCTTAGAGATGTGAGACTTCTTGCTTGTCGTTTTAAGGCTAGGGTTGTAATTCATGGGTTGAGATACTTTATCGTATGACAGAGAGGTATGATACTCCTATTGTCGCCGTGAGCACTGAGGCTTGGGTGTTGTCGAGTGTGGAGGTATGAGACTCCCTTTTGAGTACCGTGTGGAGAACGTCGTGAGAAGGTGTACCCTGTGATAGCCAGTGTAAGTGGGACACGTGTCCCATAGCTAATAGCATCCTAAGAGGCAGGACTACCTTTCCAATAGGGTTTGGCTTTGTGAGAATTCTCTAGGAGGAAGAATCGAGGGACGATATCGCTCCTGCATAGTGTAGTGCACCTTGGTGACTGCTTGTGGCCAAAGTTAGTTGCCCAGCGTCGGGTTTCCGTCATTGTGTGTGGTTTTGGCCATTGAGTGCTTCACTTGTGATTTTGGGCTGATAGAGCCTTAGCTTGTTTGGTTTGGCTGTGTGGACCGTATTCTTGTGGTTTAGGCCTAGTGGGGCTTTGCTTTGTAGTTTTCGACCTGTTGTTGGTTTTTAGTGGATTTGGAGAAAATGATTGTGAAATGGTTTTAAAGAAAATTATTATAGTTTTGTTTTCCATTGTTTTCGTGAGGATGCGTACTAGGTGACTTTTGTCACTCACACTATTTTTTCGGTAGTTTTTAGGTTGCAGGTGCAAGCAAGCAGGTGGGTTGTGTATAGTGTACATAGTCCAGAGTCTCGTAGTTGTATACACAGGTTTCTGGTTGTTTAGATATTACTATTTAGCTTTGATTTCCTGTAATTTAATTTGTTTAAAATTATTTTGGAAAATTAGGACATTAAAAATCATCGACCAAATTCGCAAGTGATGAGGATAATATTAAGATAATTAGTATGATAATATTTAGATAATTAGTTGTTTTATCTTACTATTTAGTTGTAGAGATGGTTATATCTTTTATTTGAATTTGTAATTAGTAGTCTATATACGGGAATCAAACTCCTATCATTAGATAGTTTTGATTATGATTTGAAATTATTGATATTTGATATTCTTGAGCAAATTGGAGTCTCTATTGTTTGAGAATCTAATTGATTTCTTTGAAGATTGAATTGTAGTCCAACTACATTATCTTGGATTGTAGTCTGATTCTCACTTGTTGTCCTACATTAATTGGAACTAGAGCAAACCCAATCCCTCTTCTAAGATTAGAATCCACTATCGATTTCTCTTTTGCATTGTCAACACCACCAACACTATTGTAATCACCTCTCTTTCCACCGTCATTGCTGCACACCACCACCACTATCACTACTACACCATTGCTACCACCACTACAACACAACAACCTCACTTGCACTCGCAACACCATTGTCGCCTCACTGATTTGCACCATGGGCCGTAGATGACAAGCCACAACTACCCCACCTCGCCACCGTAGCATGGGCACTCTACTGCCTGCCATCACGCATCAACCCTACCTACACTTTACCACCATCCATCATACACATTCGTTCACACACAAGGCTGTTGTCACTGCTTTCGCGTCATCATCACCATAGGGTCCCATCGTCACTCTTGTCACCATCGCCCTAGGATTTCACCCCAAAAAAAAGATAGAAGAAGTTCTTGTTGGTATTAAGGGACGGCATCACATCCTTGCACATGCTTGACATCTGAGTCTCATCTTCATTCATTCCACATTCCTTGGGTTAATGATACTATTCTTTTGATATTTGATCAATCTAAATGGGTGACTATCTTGCACAAGTGTCGTGTAATGTTCTTCCAATGAATATCAATCACACATGCTTTTAGGTTTCTTATGGTTTCAGGAAAAGCAAGCTTGCCATAACATGTAAAATAACATATATATTTTTAAATCTCAAGACAAGTCTTTCAAGCTCACAAAATAAAAGTCAAATATCTCTAAGTCTTTTATATTCAAGCAATCAGATTCTTTAGCTCCAACCATAAATTAATCTTCTCAAAAGCATGATGCAAATGAACTAGATTAATTGCCTCAAATTTTCAAAATAGAATCTTTACAAGAACATAACGTATTGTTTTATGTAGACGTTCCTTTAGTTTTTACAAATCCGACAACGATTCCCCTATTATTTCACTTCTCAAGCATAATGATATTTCCTCTTTTAGTACAGCTCTATTAGAGTAACTTGTTGGAGTCGAGTTCTTCACAGTGGAAGAGAATAATGAGGATAGTATTGAAATAATTAGTTAGATAGTTTGTAGTTAGTTAGTTAGTTGTTTTATCTCATTATTTAGTTGTAGAGTTAGTAATATCTTTTATTTGAATTTATAATTGGGTGTCCTATATAAGGGAACCAACTGTCAAATGGTTTTGATCATGATTTGAAATTATTAATATTGATATTCTTTAGTAGGGATTGGATTTTCTCTCATTTAAGAATCTAGTTGATTTACATGAAGATTAGATTATAATCTATCTTCGTTACCTTGTATTGAATTGTAGTCTAATTTTTACTTGTTGTCCCTCATCAAAAAGGCAAGATTATTACTACTTTGTTTCACGCACATAATCACAAACTACAACGATCACAATGAGAGATTGGCATGCGAGATCAAACTTGACTGTGGAAATTTGATAAGATCTAATGTTTGATGATGGTAAAGGACTAGTTGGATCGTTCATAGGAAGTCAAGATCTGATGCTTGTCCATGGTGAAGGACCAATAGGATGGAGAAAACCAGAAAGAAGAAGATCATTGTGGCTAGATCTAACATTTTTAGAGTGCCCCCATTATTTTTTCTTTTGTAAACATCTAAAATGGAATGATATTCCTTACATTTAATCAAGGAATGAAATTTACTTGTTGAATGGGAATTTTATTCCTTCTAGAATGACCATTTTCCTCGTGATCTGCACTTTTTGTCAACAAACTAGCCACCCTCAAGACTAGAACCAATTTAACTTCCTGTTAGGTCTCATTTATTTGAGACAAATTGGGCTACATGGCTCTTTCAATCAAGAAATACTGCGTACAGAAATGAAAGAGAAATAGCTCATGTATAAAATAGTTCGATTTTGCATTTTGAACCGTTGGTTTTGAATGTTATTTGTGATTTGAATTGTATTATATGTATCATAAAAGAGAAATAGCTCATTTGCTGGTTTTCAACCTATAAATAATGTTTTTTTTTTTTGAACTAGTATTTAAAATTTGAGGTTGCTCCCTGTAAAAAAACGTTAAATCATGGTGTAGCAGTGAAGGCTATGGAATGACAACACTCTGGCCCATTCCAACAACGAAGTTGGTTTATACATAAGATTTAGATTTAAATTACACTTTAATACCTAAACATTTTCACAAATTCACTTTAATACATAATGTTAAGGAAAATTCTACGATACTTATATCTTATTGTTTCATAGAGTTGTAATTAAAAATTGTAATTACTTATTAATAGTTATATTTATTTATTTACAACTACAAACTCCATTGCGTCATGATAGTTTATTAAAATATTTATTAATGTTAATTATGCTCATTGCTCAAGCTTCCACCGAAAAGGTCATTTCAAGTAAAGTGGTGATGTCAGAGTCCGGGGGCTCCGGTCAATTACAGACAAACAGTCTCAAAGTAATCTTTTTTTTTTTTTTTTTACCACCACCTAACACCTTTTAATAATGCACAGGCATATCCCCATTAGTTTAATAATAAGGTTTAGTTGAAGGATGGGCATCTTGCTTTGCCAAGAAGGGGATAAACATGAACAGAAGGGGCATATAAATAGCATGCAAATGGAGGGATTTTCTAGGGATGGGTGAATCTAGGATTAGGGTTTTTAGATGGGATGTTTTGCTGGGACTAGTATCCACTAATATTGTTTAGGGATTTGGATGGTGGTGTACATGGATCTGGATTAATTCGAAAATCGAATCAATCTGAACCACGTGGGTTGGATTTTTTTAATTATTGATTGGGTATGGATTGGAAAATCCTAAATTCGAATTTTATGGGTTGGATATGGGTTTCAAGCTTGGGTTACCCACCCCGAACCGAACCAGAAGGTGTAGATATATATATATATAATAGTAATTATTTATATTTATAAATACATAATATATATATATATAATTTTTAATTTATAAAAGTATAAAACATTAATCACAGTTTCTTTTTTCACTTCTTATGCTTCGCACTTGTATATATTTTATAGACAATATTAGTAGAGCTATTTTTGTTTGTTAAGCAACTATAATTTTATTAGCTATTTTTGGATCAATAAACCATGAATTATCCTTTAATTTTTGCAATCTTCTGGTCCTTTAGTTAAGTTAGCACCATTCTCTTGTACTTTTGGAGAAAATTATTATTAGATGACTAAGCAACACTAATGTATCGCATGTCAATTTTTCTAACTTTTAATAATGGATGAGTTTATTATCCTTTTTTTTTGTAATTAATAATAGATGAGCTTATATCTTTTTTTGTATAAAATTTAAGTGCTATAAAACCCGAGAACCGACCCGACCCAATCCGAACCCAACCTGAAGTTTGTGGGTTGGGTTGGGTTGAGGTTAGATTGGGTATGGATTAAATATGAATTCAAAATTATCCAATCCTAATAATATGGGTTGGGTTGTGGGTTCACTCCTAATCTAACCTAATCCGACCCATGTACACCCCTAGATTTGGAGTTTGCGTTGGATTTATCTCATTCTTTTATTGATCCCCCTGGCAGCATAAACCAATGGCCGAGAAACAAACCGACTGGATCCTTTGTGGCACACCATTTCCATTCAAATTGACAACAAGAGCACCACCTATAATCTGACTGGTTGTGTCCAATTGATTTTTATAGATTTATTTTTTTTTCTTCAAATGTTTAAAATTTCAATTTAATCCCATTTTCACATCTCTTCATTTAAATTCCCGTTACAATAAATTTCAACCATCAAAATAAAAAGCTCCAATAGATGGTGAAATTAATTCCAAAAAATATGGAATATCTCTCTCTCTATATATATATTTTTATATATATATATATATTGTAGTCTTTATAATTGATCAAAAGATGATATTTTCAGAGTATTATTTTTATTTTTAAAAATATGAAAAAGCATGTAGGATAGAATCATGTCGGTTGTATCATAGGCTACAGGCTACAGCCCCATTCTATCCATCTAAGGTAGCTTCATATTCTGTTTTTGTCTGTTACAATCACTAATGTGTAGCATGTCTTTTCTGTAATATAGTACACATATTATATGTACACTTGTATAATTCTATACCATATACATAAATTTCCGAGAACCACTTAAAATGTCATTTTTCGCTTGTACAAAAGTAAGAGTAAAGGTGTTCCAATAGTGTGGAAAACAAGGATGGGTATTTCTAGAGAGAAAAATTTGGAGGGACCAACAAGGATGGGTATTTCTTCACTCTGCTGTGACAATCACAGGGAGTGGATAGCTCTGTACAATGATGTTTTGTTGGATTCATAGAAAGAACGCAAGAGAAAAACAGGGGTGGGGGCTCAAAGACAAGAGGGACAGCAAGAAAGAGAGAAACGGCCAGCCATGTGAGCTGCCATCACCTTACCATCTTCCTCACCCTTTTTTTATCCTCTCTTAAATTATACAAAATAATTAAAGAATCTGGTCTATTTCCTTTTTCTAAAGCTTTACATGCTCTTTTCTATGGACTATGGAATCCTGCCACAGTCCTTCCCCACATGGGGGAGGGGGGTGTGGTTGGGGTGTACTTCAATAAAGAAAACATGGACTCCTTGAGGTCGGTCACCTGCAGTAAACATCAGCATCCATTGTCTCCCTGCTTTCAGCCCCATTAGGTGAGCTTCAGAGTTACTGATGTATTATATCATGTACTTGGGTAAATATATAATTGACTCTCAATTTTATTTTACTTTTTTGAAATTGTAGTTTTAACCAATTAAAGATTTGAGTGTCAAAACCATATATTGAAAAGAAAAAAAAAGTAGATATAGAGGACTTGTTTTTGGAGAGATTCCTTAAAGAAATGCCCATCCCACTCTCCCCACTGTTGCTTGTGAAGGGATTTGGGAGTTGGTCGAGGCAGCTCCCTTGTCTATTGCTTGGTTTTCGGATATGAAATTGCCCTCATCCTTTTTTATCATTTACTATAGAATCACGTTTTATTTACCTGAGATGCTGTTGATGTTCTGAGATGCAAGTCATGTATCTTAAGTTTATGAAGCCTTTTTCAGCACGAACAATACCTTCAGTTTTGCACAGATATGATATCATTTTACTTGCAAATATGCATTTTCTTCTTCCCTTCTCATTGATCTTACCATCTTGTTTCGTTGAAACGTGAGCATTTTTATACCTCGTGATGATGGTCTGTTACAGTCCCCACAACTCGATTGGAAAAGTCTTCTTCAAGAAAGAATTACAAGTTCCTCACAAAGATTTAAGACTACTTCTGATATAAAAGTATAATAATCTGAATATCAGAAAGCACCATCGTCTCCTCTTCTCTAAATATTCTCCTCGCGCGGCCCAGGCCTTCTGCAAATCAGTCCCATCGGGGGTAAAACGCAGCGCTGCGAGAATGCTTGTCTCAAGACAACTCGAGGTATTTTTACTAGTAGTCCAAGCAACTCATACATCTCAACACACTCTGAGACATGTCATGAAAAATAAAGGTTCCGTCTGTTTGTCTCTTGGGTAACTACCAATTGAATGGTCAGCAACCAATGGAATCTTCGCATATGGACTAAAAACAGATCCAAAAAAAAAAAATTATGTCAAACCAAGACCACTATTAGACTCTTTGGTTTTTTTTTTTTTTTTGTTCCAAATAGACCTTAAAAGTTGAACATGTTGGCATGTTTATTCCCATATTATTGATGTAGGATTATATAAGATGGCATTCATATATTGATTATTTATCTGGATTTGAAGGAGACTGTGAAATGTGGAGGTGACTTTCTCAATGGTGTCCACATCCTCAGAGAATAAACACAGTAACTGTTCTTTTCCTCTCCGGAGTGGGAGTTTTTAAAGATTTTACTGTTATTCTCCAGTTTTCTTTTTCTCATTGTTGATTTCTCTTCTCTCTCTCTTTTTTTTTTTTTAATTCCTTTTTTTTTTGGGTTTGGGGTGCTCTGCCCATCTGCACCCGTGTCGGCTTTGGCAGTTTGCACTGGCCGTTCGCGTGTTTGTTTTCTTTGGTGTCTTTTTGTTTTCAGGAGAAAGGTAAGGAAAACAAAAGAAGAAGGTAAGGAAAACAAAAGAAAAGAACAAGGATATGTGATGGGTGGCAGTAGTGGTGGTGGTGGAGAAAACACAGCCCATCCACCCACAACAACTTTTGCAACTTGAAGAACAAGCCTCGAATATATTCGACATCACCATTGCTGATATATTCATTTGGATTCATTGAAGTATGTCAGTGGTATTTTGAGCTGAATGAAAGAGAAAAGTCTGCTCCTTTTTGAGTGAGTGTGTGCGTGTGTTTTAGGTTGGAATGGTGGAATTGGATTGAGAGGAAGAGAGTGGTGGTGGTCTTTGGATTATCTGGTGGATTTCTTGTTTTTTGCATCTGGGTTTTTATTTGGAGAGTTTCAGGATGGTTTCTGGTGGAAAAGGTGGTTCCTTTTGTTGTCATTTACGCAGGAATGGCTGTGTGCTCCACATGGGTTACGCCAGTTTGAACGAGATTGACTGAAAGAGTGCTGTTCTTCTTCTTCTGGGTTTATAACTGCTGGAGTTCGCTTGAGAAGGGTGGTATCCATTTTGGCCTGGGGTTTTGATGTTGAGGGGTCTCCTTGTTTTGGCTCTCAATATTCTTGGTGTTTGCTTGGGTTGGAACTTGGAAGCAGATTTTTGTGGCTTTCTGCTAAAATGTCTGATGTGAGAAATGGGCTTTGGTGCTAAAAGGCAGCTGAGGGAGGTTTTGGAAGTGTCAGAGCATGGAAAGTAGTTTTTTTCTTCTGTGGAAGGTTAACTTGCTGGTGTTGAAAGGCAGCTGAGGGAGGTTTTAGAAGTGTCAGAGCATGGAAAGTAGTTTTTTTCTTCTGTGGAAGGTTAACTTGCTGGTGTTGGTATGGTTGGAAGGGACTTCCGCTACGCTTTCACCTTCTGGCATTAACTATGAAGGTTAGTGGATCTCCAGCTTTCAGATTTCTAATTTGTCCTTTTCTTTTCATGCTTTAATTCCGAAACCTGTTTTTTGTGTGAGATGGTTTTACTTTTGTGGTATAGTCTTACTCTTTGTCTGATCAGTAATAATTTGTCTGCAATCATCATCTTCAATTGTTAGTAAATAAATGGTTGCTTCATGTATAGTTCTTGAATTGTCTTGTTTTGTTATGAGTTCAGTTCAGAAATTTTCCTGACCACGACCTCTTGATTTTTTGTCTGATTGAAATTATGACTTCAATTGACCCTTCTTCATTTTTCAATTTCATCTTAAGAAGTGTCTCAATAACAAGATGTTCAATACCCTGGACCTAAAACCAACCACACGGTTTCTTTTGGGCGTTCTCAAATCTCCAATTTTATTTTTAATGGTGTATCTTCATAAGCTCCTGTACCACCAGAACCATCATTTCCTGTTTGATACGTTTAAAGTTAGCTTCATGAATTTTGTTCCTTAACATTGGCTGGCCCCACGTTTTACGATTGATGTGAAGGTGCATTCTTATCAACTATTACAGCATCCACAGTGATTTTTTCTTTGTACATGCATACCACAGACCTATCTGATTTTCATATGTGAGTTAAAACGATCCATGAATTCTTTATCACTTTATACCGACCTTCCCCAAGGAAGTGGTTCATTTTGAGAAGAAAAAAAATGCAAAATGCTAGAATGGCCCTATGCAGTTTGGTATGCGACCATGCTTTTCCATCATCTTCATGTACTTGAAAAACAAGCTGTGATTGAGACAACAAATCTGCTTAATTTTGTCACCTGGTTGTTGGTCTTGGGATTTGATACGAATTTGTTTTTCCATCTTAAAATTCCAAATATTCATCTTGAACTCCTTTCTCTCAAGTGCAGTTGTTGCATTGGTGGCGATAAAAACTCAACTGCATGATCCTTACAATGTCCTTGAGAATTGGGATATTAATTCGGTAGATCCCTGTAGCTGGAGGATGGTCACATGCAGTGCTGATGGCTATGTTTCTGCTCTGTAAGATGCTAATCCATATTTTTATCGTTGAGACTAATCTTCCAATTTGTAATTACCATTTACTTATTTCTTCATTAATTTTTTTCATCCTTTCTTATAGAGGGTTACCAAGTCAAAGATTGTCTGGAACTTTATCACCAGGGATAGGAAATCTCACTCATCTCCAGTCAGTGTAAGTAGAATGTTCCTTTTTTTCAGTAATAAAAAACTTATTTATATTAGTGACATGAATCTCAATCTAGTGACGTGAAAAAACGTAATTATGTTGGTGTCATGAAACTCAATCTAGTGACATGAAGAAAAATGTCATTGTTTTGGTGACGTGAATCTTTTCAGTGTTAGTTGATGGATCTATCTGGTAATGTAAGTCAGAGAAGTTTAACATGATCATATCTAGTGTTTTCTAGGGTTAAGCCCTATATTTTCGATATTGTAGATGTACATTTGTACAGAAATTGACATGTTTTTCACATTACAGGCTGGTGCAGAATAATGCTATTTCAGGTAATATACCTACTGATATTGGGAAGTTGGGGAAGCTCCAGACACTTGATCTTTCCAATAATCAGTTCAGTGGCAAAATACCAAGTTCATTGGGAGACCTGAAGAATCTGAACTATCTGTAAGATTTATCTGTTTTTCACTTCATAATAAAGGATTCATCAAATGATTGTGGATTTTTTTTGTCAAGTCACTAACAATGTGTTGTAATAAAGAGAACCATTTTAAGTGGATGAATACTCAGTTCCTTTTCTTCTTGTTTTCTGCTTTCTTTCTGATGGTGAAAAGCTTACAATCTTCAACTTTCTAATGTTTTATGTATTTATATTAGGCGACTCAATAATAATAGCCTTTCCGGACCCTGTCCTGAATCTTTGTCAAACATCAAAGGTCTTACTCTGCTGTATGTCTTTTATCCCTTAACTCTTGCTTCAATCTTATATCTTGAATGTATATATGATCTGTTCTCGATTTTAAACTTGCTAATTCATATACATGCGTGATTCTTTTTCTAGAGATCTTTCTTACAATAATTTGAGCAGTTTCTTGCCAACAATATCTGCAAGAACTTTCAAGTAAGATGCTTTAACAAATCCTATGTTTTTTTTTGGCTTTTGGTTTGTCCAGCATTTTATGCTGATATATCATTGAGCTGTTCTTTTTTGTGACAGAATTGTGGGAAATCCTTTAATATGTGGCTCCAGTCCCCATAACAATTGTTCAGCTGTATCCACGGACGCTCTTTCATTCCCACCTGATGATCTGATGTGTAAGCTCGAAAATTTTTATACCCAAAAAGTTCCAAATTTCTGTTAATTTCCTTATATATTAGCTCTGAACTATTGCTTGTTTGTGTTTTCAGCACAGTCACAGCCTGAAGGAACAAAAAACCACAAGTTACTTGTTGCAGCTAGTGGAAGTGGTTCTGTTGCTGTTTTCACTATTTTTGTTGGGCTGCTACTGTGGTGGAGACATAGACATAACAAGCAGATATTCTTTGATGTCAATGGTTGGTATTTCTTTGTTTAGTTTTTTAGCTTCTCTTATGTATGTTATTACTTTTCCATGAATACGTTTTTTTCCTTCCCATTTTGACTTTTCCCCCTTTCTTTACAAGATTAGAGACAAATCTGATAGTGCATTGGTCTTTGTAGCCACAACTTGATGTCACCACTCCCCACTTGACAATTATAAGAAACATTGCTTACTTTATTTCTTAGCATTAAGTTACTAGTGCTTGAGACCTTTTTAATTATTGAAATATGGACATCAAACTCAACCAATTAGTTATGAATGGAGAGATCCATCTATATATAACAAGAAGTTAGGTCTCACTTTTTTCAATATGGGACTATTGTAGCATTTTCCCTCACTTGTGGCCTAACAAGTGTCTTTTTTGGATATGGGTAGATGTATATGGACTTGGGCTCGTCTGGGTCTCTTTTTGTTTTAAAACCATGTTGAGATATGAACATCCAATTCAAAACTAATTAGTTATGAATAGAGAGATCCATGTATATCTAACAACAAGTTCAGTCCTCATTTTTCTAATGTAGGACTATTCCAACATTAATGATTGATAGAAAAACAACAGAAAGAGAAATATTCATCCAAAAACAAAGAACGTTTACTTTATGGACTTGATTTGCTGAAAATATCACTACAATTAGTGATGTCCAATATCAGTTATCATGTTTAACGGAAAAAATGGAAATCTCGTGTGTTTACTAACAAATGTAACTAGTTAATAGGAAATTGGTGTTGTACAGGTAGAAAATCAAATGTATCATACATTAGGAAGGACAGTATTTTTATGTGTGGGAATATAGAGAGGTGTAAAAGTGATGTTATGCTTGAGTGTTGATAATGGATGATTTTTCTCAATTACCTTTTGTTAATAAAGTTGTTTGAGGTGATGCAAGTTTTCGTGATTGTGAATAACTACAATATCTAATAATCTATTCCATTCCTTGTGTGTAGTTTGGTTTTCTAATGCAAGCTTATGTCAATAAACTTTTTGGCAGATCAATATGACCCTGAAGTGTGCTTGGGTCACTTGAAAAGTTACTCATTTAAGGAGCTGCGTGTAGCGACTGATTATTTCAGTCCAAAAAATATCTTAGGAAAGGGAGGTTTTGGCATTGTATATAAAGGGTCTTTGCATGATGGTACTCTTGTTGCTGTTAAAAGGCTGAAAGATTATAATGCAATTGGTGGGGAAGTCCAATTCCAGACTGAAGTTGAATTAATTAGTTTAGCCATTCACCGGAATCTACTTAGGCTGTATGGATTCTGCACTACGGATAATGAAAGACTCCTCGTCTATCCCTACATGCCTAATGGAAGTGTCACTAATCAACTAAGAGGTGAGTTTTGCTAGTCATTTGTTCTTCAAAAAAAAGAATTAGGTCAGCGTATTCAAATGATGCCCCTAGCTGTCATTTTATTGGGTCCCTTTCAAATTTTGGTTTCAACTGATTTCAATAGTCTCTCTCAGAACGTGTACATGGAAGGCCTGTTTTGGATTGGTTGAGGCGAAAAAGGATATCCTTGGGAGCAGCAAGAGGACTACTGTATCTACATGAGCAATGTGATCCCAAAATAATTCACCGTGATGTCAAAGCTGCCAACATTCTTCTTGACGAAGAATTTGAAGCTATTGTTGGTGACTTTGGGCTAGCAAAACTTCTAGATCACCGGGACTCGCATGTTACCACAGCAGTACGTGGGACTGTTGGCCATATAGCACCGGAGTACCTATCAACAGGTCAATCATCTGAAAAGACTGATGTATTTGGCTTTGGGATATTACTGCTTGAATTGATTACTGGGCAGAAGGCACTTGATTTTGGACGCCTGGCTAATCAGAAGGGTGTAATGCTTGATTGGGTTAGCTTTCCTGATTCATTTTTATCACTAAATACCTTGGGTGTGAACAAATATTTTTTTTCAACTGCATCGGTCTCATGTGCACAGAAGCTTCTGATCACTGTGTAAAGAAATATTACCTAGTTGAATTCAAAGCAAAACAACAAACCAACAACAGTTCGATTATTATCATCTGTCTCCCAGCTAATATGAATTGATCCCGTCTTAGAAGCCTGGACACTGCAGTTCTAATTTTTAATAAGAATCTTAAGAAAATCGAGAAAACCAGATGTGATCATTTTCATAAAATTGAACCAGGTTTGATCATCTCAGTGAGTAGCAACTGGAAATGCTCTCGTGATTGATTCAATTAAAAAAATCATGTTAGACGAAAAATATTTTATTTCCTAAACTGAAATTTCTAGATACAATGTCACATTTCATAACCAGTCATGCCTTTATGATTTGAAATTAACTCACCATATGGTACTCTTGTTGCTGTCATATTTCTTTACGTAGGTAAAGAAACTTCATCAGGAAAACAAGCTGGCTATGATGGTGGACAAAGATCTGAAGAACGACTTTGATAAGGTGGAGCTGGAGGAGATGGTTCAGGTAGCCCTGCTATGCACACAGTACCACCCTTCTCAACGTCCAAAGATGTCTGAGATTGTGAGAATGTTGGAAGGTGATGGGCTTGCAGAGAAGTGGGAGGCTTCTCAGAGTGCTGAAACAACAAAATGTCGGTCCTCCGAACAGCCTCAGCAAAAATATATGGATTTTGTGGAGGAATCTTCATTGGACGTTGAAGCAATTGAGCTGTCTGGTCCAAGATGACCTGGAATTCATGTTAACTGGTACATAGTTTTTGTGGGTCTTGGGGCTTTGTGATTTGGAAAATCAACATGTTCTTTTTCTAGGAGTTGTAAAGCATGTTTTTGCATATGTATTCATCTGTGAAAATTGAGAATAGAAAAAGGGAAATGGAAATTCGAATGGCCAGTTGAAATTCTTTCCAAGCCGATTACTGAGGTATCATTTTATAATTTTTGTGAACATGCAGTGCTCGTTTTGAGAATGTCCACAAAAATAAATGGAAGCTTGAAAGCACGGCGATAGTGCGACAGTTTGACTTCAACCACAATGAAAGTATCAAATGGAAATGTTAGATACCACTACTGGCAATTGATTTGTTTTCATCCAAACTACGGAAAGGGACAAAAGGCTTCCTTTGCAAATTTAGGGACTGGGATTTGATTTTGAGATGGATCTGGTTCAGAATTAGATGGATCATGAACTCCAACACCAGGGACAGATCGTGGCATTACGAATTGTGCTCGATTGCGTATATCCAGTTGTAGCATAAACTGGATGAAGGCATGGTTGGTGTGTAGGAATTCGGGGAAGTTGGTAGAAGTTAGAGAGGAACTCGTTATAATTCTATTTATTTTTAGGTTGCCAAATGGAGAAGTATAACCAACAAGATGGAGAATTTAGAGGGACTTCATTTCTTTCTAAAAATGAGAGAAAACAAATTCCATCATTGTGATTTCTTCACTGAGAGAAGTAACTTCATCATGAGTTTTTTTATTGTCAAATCCAACTTCAAGATTTTAAATAATTATAGGAAAATTCGAAGATATCCCACGATGTTATCATAAAATTACGATTGTGTCTATTACTAGTTAAAATTGTTTGGTGTAGTTGCAAATGCCTTCTTCCAAATATGTTTGAATTGACGATAAGATTGAAAACTTATTGATATCCATAAAAAATAGGAGTGTAAACAAATATGGGATACTCATCTTGTATTCATATTTATATCTATTTTTAGATGATACAGATTATCCATCTAGAGTGAATGTAGATATAGATTTCAATTTCAATTTTCAGATCTTTTAAAGAATATAAATATGTACCATCTGTATCAATATCCATAATTTAAAGACAAATGTCTGTTAGATATCCATACTTAATCGTAAAATATAGACATGTACCTTACATATCTGTACCTATGATACCTTACGGACATCTTAGACTCCCATAATTATAACAAAACACTAGATTTTCAAATTCTACATTTCGAACCATGTACCTAATAAAATAAAACCATTGGATTGAGATTTCTGGTTTCACAATTTCTGGTTTCTATTGGAATTTCCGGTTTGGTCTAGCCTGTGGAGGTAAATTGTTCAACGACTAGATATCACTATAATCCAAGCCTATTACACATAGCGAAAAGTTAGCAAGTTAACACTTGACAACATGGAGAGCTTCTAATTAACATTATGATCACACGCAAAGCATTGCAAGATGTTCCAAAGAGACATCGAACACGTAAAAATAGAAGTATGCAGGTGTTTGTGCTCTATAATAAAACACAAAAAAACTACATTTTAAAAAACCCCTAAAAAAAAGCCTTAGGTATTCATGTTCTCCATAATACTAGATGATAATACATGCTCCACCAACCATGTTCAATTGTGCGAAATACCATTGCGAAATAAAGAACACTCCAGTTCGAGTTGCAATATAGGTAACCAAATCCCCATGGATAAATATTACAAGCATCTGTGCATCAGACAGCATTTAGCAGAAACAGGGTAGATTTTACAAGCTTTTAGGGAAAGCATTTTTATCGATGTCCAGATTTGACTAACATAGTTAGCATATAAACTATACAAATCGAATTATATCTAAATGTTCATCAGAAGACATGAACATAGGTGGATCTGTTCAATCTGCAACTTATTTACATCGTGTGCAAGCCCACTTTTCATCGACCCTTGAAAGTCTGCAAACAAAAGAAAAGAAACCATAAGACAACTTGTGATTACAAGAGCTGAATATATTTTTAAAAATAGACAACATTATTACATCAGAATTCTTGTTAACGTCTTTTATCTGCTCAACAATCTCTTGTTTGGCCTGCTCCACTGCAGAAAAGAAAAATGCATTTGAGGAACTGCAGACATCAAACGATTGTATAAACTAAAACAATTAGCTTTAATTTTACCTTTAGAAGAGACCTCGCCAATGGCTCTAGAAGTCCTGACTGCGAATCTTTGAAACGAAGGGCTGCAATTGTTTAAAAGATGGCGTAAGTTATACTGCTAGTACCACAAATATAAGAGACTGTTACTAGACAACTCATATTTAGAAGCAAAAATTGTCTTTATTGATTTGCACTAACTATGGTAACTGTGTAAAGAGATTGTACATGTGCTTCCCCAACGTCCAAATGAGGCACCGAAATTTCCGCAATGGATAGCGAGGGGAACACATTGTTATTGCTTCAACAAAATAGTCAGCTAGAATTATAAATCTAGACGACCAAGATTAATTAGTCAAAGCAAACCACCAATCTATTCTTCTAAAAGTAATGAAACGTGATCCAATTCTTAATAAGCATTGCTAAAGTGAGGGCTAATTCTTCCAAACCAACAATTCTCAAAAACAACAAAATCAATAGTTGTAACCAGCCTACAAATGGGTTCTTCTCAATCCCAGACGAGTCATAACGAACAACAAGTGAAATCTTAGTAGGCGACTCAGTCCCTTAGATGTTCATTTAGAGTGCGATCATATCCGCAAACATCATTACAGGTCTGTTAAGAGGTCATCATCGTCACCTTAGACACCACCAATCCAAAAACATACCTTTACCAATGTAGTGCTAAACTTGGACACAACAATAGTACCAGGAATTCAAAATTAGGAAACAACCCTGAGTCCCTTAGATGTTCATTAGTGATGCGGTCATTTCCGCATGCATCATTACATGTCTGTATGGACTCCTCATCGCTGTCTCGAAACTCAAAAAATAAGCATTCATAATATTGCGAAAATGTATGTAATAGTTCTTGTGCCCAGCAAACTATAAAAAGGAGATGCACTGGTGAAGTAGTTACAACAAGCAATCTTGCTTCAAGGGAACGAGTCCATTGGGAACGGAAAAAAAAATCCTCAAGGACCAGATAATGAAGCAAACTAGCGACAACAACAAGAAAAAAAGAAGCTAAAAACTTTTTTGTTTGTGGAAAATAATGTTCTCAATCTTTCTGTATTTTCCATAGCTAATGGAAAATTAAATATGGACGGAAAGAGAAGAGATGATGATTTGCTCTTGCTTCAAGGGAACGAGTCCAATCGGGAACAGAAGATCCCGTTGACCAGATAAAGAAGCATAACCTGATCGAGAACCCTAAGAAGACGAGAAAAACAGTAAAAAGATCATTTGAAGATTGGAGGATTAGGCCAGTTACTTGTTGGCAAGGCCTTCCACGAGGATCTCGTTGACGACGTAGGAGATGGCCCTTCCGAGGAAGTTGCCGCCGGCCATTGCGGTGGAAGGAAGGAACGGAAGGCAAGCCCTAGAAATCGAAAGATGGAACCCTAGATTTTGCAGCGGTAAGGTGTTGCTGATACTTAGGAACGAGGATGGGGCCACTTTATAGAGGGAGATGAGTGGATTGAACGGTGGTGATTTTGTATTTTGTGGATCGACGGCTGGCTATGGAGATTCCAGTTGACGTTGCTGGCTGCTCTACAAAGCAAAACCCTACTAATTTCTAAAGGGCTTGGGTCCAGTCCAGGCCCATCTTTTCGACAAGTGACGTCCATGTGGATTTGTTTTGCAAATGATAATAGAAGATAATCTTGACTACAAGTACCATCATCAAGTACAAATCTAAAACACAAAGTTCAAATTATAGTTATTTCAAAATAAAATCAGAAGGCAAACAGTTAAATAAGATCCAATGTTCATACAAAGATCCATAAAATGTCGAAAAAAGGATTAACCAGAGAGCTAATGCAGAAGGCATCATTCCGCAGGTCCAGATTTGAGATTAAGTGGGTTATAAACAATAGCAACAGAGGAGTTGAAGTGAATTGGCATATTGATGGGATCCATAGAAAGGAGAATTTAATGAGAAAATCATAATAAATCAATAAAACCCTCAATTGTTTTATATAAGTGGATATAATTATAAAGTCAGGAGAATTTTCATTTCTCTCCAAATGTTTGGTTTATTCAAATAGGGTGAAATAAAATAACTTGCTCTTAAATTATTATTTTCTCCGATTCTCTCCAAATCATTTCTTTCCAGTTCTCTAGTGATTTGTATTTAAATAGATCGATAGTAAGTTATTATTGAACTTAAGGACAATAGGATCCTTTTGTAGCTCTTGTTGTTCATAAAGAACCAAATGTGGCAAAGAGATAAAGCGAGAGCTATAACCTCTTCTCCTCATTTGGATGTGGTACTAGGGGATAGGACTTGGGCGGCCTAGGATTTTTGTTTTTCATTTACATAGTTTGTTGTTGACCATGATATTATGTATTTTATTTCTCATGTTTATTTAGTTTATATGTAACTAATGCTACTTGATGTGTTTTATGTAACTTTATAAGAACATGAGATATTACAAGTAAATGCACGTAAAAGAAGGAAAAAGAAAATGAAAAAGATCAATTATGTTACAAATAATAAAAGAAATTCTAATTATTAGGATTAGGGGTGTATATGGGTTTGGGTTGACCTGAAAATCGAACCAATCTCCTCGTGTGGATTGGATTGGGTTGGGCTTTTTTTTTATCATGGATTGGATATGTGTTGGAAAATCCTAGATCCAAACTTTATGGATTAGGTATGTATGGGTTCCAAACATGGATTACCCGAACTCAAATGTGTGTGTGTGTGTGTCTGTGTGTATATAATATTAATTATTTATAATTATAAATACATATTATATATATAATTTTTTATTTATAAACATCTTCAACCTATATTAATTTGATTGTAATACCCAACAGTATTAATCTTCAACCTGTATATGCCTGACAGTGAAATTCCTTGTTAATACCATCTTCACGGGTACAATCTTCAACGTGTATTAATTTGATTGTGCAATCTGCTTGTTGGTAGCATTAAACACAACTTCTTTTTCCATTTTTCACGCTTGGCACTTGCATATATTTCACAGGCAATACTAGTAGAGCTATTCTTGTTTGTTAAGTGACTATACTTTTATTAGCTATTTTTCGATCAATAAACCATGAATTATCCTCCAATTTTTACAATATTCTGGTCCTCTAGTTAAGTAAGCACTATTCTCTTGTACTCTTGGATAAAATTGTTGTTAAATGGCTAAACAACACTAACGTATCACATGCTAGTTTTCTAACTTTTGATAATGAATGAGTTTGAGTTTATGTCTCTTTTTTTTTGTAAAATTCAAGTGCTATAAAACCTGAGAACTAACCCGATCGAAGTTTATAAGTCAGATAGGGTTAGGTCTAGACTAGGAATGGGTTGGATATGAGTCTAAAATTATTCAATCTGAATAATATAAATTGAGTCTTGGGTTCACTCTTAATCTGATCTAATCCGACCCATGTATATCCCTAATTAGGATCCAATCTCAAAGACAACCTCCAGCTTGTTTGATAGTTTTTCTAGAATTTGCTTATTTTGGCTATTACAAACTTTTGCTTACTGGTTTGGGATGATACGTGTAGTTATGATTTGTTGGTCTTGTTCTGTTATTGTTATCTCGGCTTTTTACAATATGTGTATCGAAGAGAGACAAAGTTTGTATGCTTGAATATGTCATTCTAGCATGATGATTTTGACCAAAAGTTTTTCCAAACTTAAGTGTCCAAAGAACTTACAGTAGTTTGATCAATTGATATCATCATCAGTTTGAAGTCAATTTAGATTTGGATCTAATTCAATCCATACTTTTGGCGTACTTGCATATTTAGATGTTTTCAAGCAAAAAGCCCTATGCATAAAACAAAAAGGAGAAAATATAAAAACATGTAAATACGTGATATTAAATTATTTATATGGTTTGGGAAGATGTTGACAATAAAAAAAATCAAGTCCAATACTAGCTTACGAAGAATTGAAGTTCATAAAAATTGAACTTAACACACCTCTAGAAAAGAGGTTGGCTCGCCAAGCAACCAGTAGGATAGTGGACATCTCAACAAATTCCACCTCATAGAGTGGAATTTTTTTGAAAGGTAGAATATATCGTTGAGATATTCTGCTCTTAGATATTTTTTCAAGTTCAAATTCAAAGATATTTGTGTTTAAATTGAGATGAACGGTCTTCCTATAAATAAGGACCCCTTCCCTCCTTGTAAGAGGAGAAAGAGGAGAGATCAAAATTCCAAGATAGAAATCTGAAATCAAATCCTGACATAAAGGAGACATAAATCCAACATAGAGATTTGTGATCGACAATATAAATTTGCAATCCCAACATAGTGATTTGTGATTGACTCCTAGAATCTAGATAATCAGAATTCCCAAAAGTAAGAGACCAACACCCAAACACCTACATCCAGAGAGAGATCCCAAAACAGTGATTTGTAATCTACAATCAACACCAGCGACTGAGACTTTAACGACTCAAACCCTAGATGGCATTTTAATCAGCTAATTAGTTTGGATTTTAGGAACACTTGCGAGTTAATACCGCAAGTTGGTATCGCAGGTTGGGTGTGTGGGAATTTCTAGGATTTTTGAACTTAGAACTTAAGCAGTATTCTGTAGATCCAGCATTGCGATCAAGCTTTGGATGTCATGTCCTAGTATCCTGAGTTTAAGTTATTGTGTGAGGCTGAGGGGAGGAATTAGTGCCTAATCCTTTTGCCTTTGCACTGGCGTGACTTCAAACACATGTTTTATTTTATGAAAACCATGCCTGTGATATTATTCTCTTCTTCTATGGTTTTTGCGCAAAATTCACACGAAAAATTCAAAAGATAATACCAAGCCATCCTATTGAGGGGAGGGGCATGGGCGGCATGCATGGAGGCATTAGGAGAGAAGACTTTCGACTCTTCTCCTCCTCTTTCTTCTTCTTCTTCTCCTCTTTCCTCTGTTTCTTCTTCTTCCTTGTCTTCAACAAGAGAGAGAGAGAGAGAGAGAGGGGAACTGGGAGAGGGAGACAGTGAGGGTGTGTGAGAGGGATGGAGGTGGAAGTGGCTATCAGCCCGTGTCCGTTTGTCAAGGAGGAGCGAGCTTCGGTCTGTATCTCGGTGGCAAGGTATGATCGAGGTGATCCAGAACAAGCCAAGATGGAGGGAAGGGCATTGCCGTACATAGAGACAGTCGTTGGTGGTTGGAGTCGCCTGTCAACGCTGGACAGGTACACATCCCCTGTAGAACCGTTCTTTTTGCTCAATTCAATTCCTAAGGATTTTAGTGTGAATCGAATGTGTGTCGATGCCTAGAAGGAGTTTAGAGAATTTATAGAGATTTTTATGAGAATTTACTACCATCTTAGTGGAGGCTCTGTGAGCTCAAGTGAATAGTGTCTGTGACTTTCTTTCCTAGATTTCTTGAGCCACAGGCAATGAATTGTCATGAATTTTGTTCCAGGTTGTAAAGCTCGATGAGTTCTTCAGTTTGGTGTGTGTTTTGTAATTTTTGGTTGCTTATATGATTTTTAGTTTCAAAACTTTATTCTTGGTTTATACTATTCAATTAATTGATTCCTTGGTGATTTCTTAAGATCCGGCCGTCAGATCTTTATGATTCTTGTACCAAATTGTAGGTCTTGTCGAGACCTTTAATTTGGTATATTGGTTTTTGAGTTTTGGTGCCTTGTGTAGGTGTTGGCTGACGTTGAACGTTGACAGTGGTACACAGGCTGTTTGTTTGGATTGACCCTTGTGTAGGGCATGCAGACAGGTCCCGCGTGCCATTACTGTAGGTTGGGTCTGGTTGTTGGTCCAGTCAAACCCACTTTTAGTGAAAATTTGGGCCTAGATTTTGGTGGTTTGGATGTTGATAACTAGTGCCTGTACCTTATAGGTGATCCTGGAATGTAAATGATTAGGATGATCATTACACATGATTTAGGAATTGCATAAAAATGAGTTAGCAAGATTCCCTTAGGATATGGGTAAAATAATAAACTACAGAACTTAGAAATAATAAGTTTGCCCATTTAATGGTTTAGACTGAACATTAGGATTTGTAATTAACCATAGGACTGGGGTTTTGGATGTGGGTTAGTGTGATGCACTGAATTGAGTATTCAGTAGCACGGTTTGAGGTGCTTGGCACTGGACTAGCCATGTATTGTAAATGAATGGGCTAGTAGGTGTCGTACCCGTGGGCACCAAAATTTGGAGTTCTGGGTGCTTTCAGTAATGGTGTCCAGTCTTGTAAGTCAAGTAGAACTTCGAGGCTATGTTTTTGTAGCATTGTTTTAAGGGTTTTCGAAATGGTTTGGAAAAAGGATTTTGGGTAAAAAATTATGGATGTTTTTAAATATAGTTTTCAAAGGATTTTGAAAAGAGAAATATGAACTTTGAAGGTATTTCCCCTTATAATATTGTGTGATATTATAGAGATAATTTCAAAGTGTTTTTGAAGATGGTTTCAAAAAGGATTTGGAAAAGAATTGCATTAGTTTGCAAAGATTTTGGAAAAGGTTTTCTGATGTTTTCTATTGTAGTGGACTAATAGACCAAATGGTCATGTTGCCAGGACCACGGGATATTGGCTGCGTTCCTGGTTGATCGAGCACATCACTTAGGTTGTGGTCTTGAGACCAAGAGGCTGAGGTAAATGTTTATCAGATCCTGGAAGTATAATATTCCTAGATTGTCATTCATGAGGCCAAGACTGAGGTCTACAGGTTGAGGTACCCCTTAGGCTTAAAGGTATGACACTCTACTTGTTCCAAGTGCTGAAGACTCAGGATACTGGCAGGACTTAGCGTATCGTGATAGCGGACCCAAGGGTTATGAAATCTTTGCATAGCTACTTAATACGCCGTGTAGTCCAGATATCAAGACTAGCAGGAACCACGTAGCTAAAAGATCGTACTGACAGACCCTAAGAGGTCGAGAACGCGTCCAAGGTCATAGTTGTCGAGTTACAGTGACTGGGCACTACAAGGCCTAGGTGTGAGAGAGACCCTAGCTTTTCCTTAGTGTCAGTGCTGGCTGGGCCTGAGGTAGGAGGTCTCAGATTCTTGGGCATCAAGGGGCATTAGAGGACGCATCCTGTGTGTGTGCGCTATATGTGATATAGCAAGGCTACAATTGGGGTGACTGAACTCCTATAGGGGGTAGTTCACTACAGTAGTGCAAACACCATTGGTTGCGTTTCGGTGGACTGCTTGTAACTAAGTGTCTGTTGTTTGGCACCGAGCAGCACGACACGTTGTCTGACTTGTGGTTTTGCTGGCCTAGAGGAGGTTGTGGTGCTGCACGTGTTGTAGTGTGGTGTTTTGGAGCAGTAGCTCTATAGTTTTGGTCTAGAGTAAACCGTGGTTGTAGAATTGAGGCTCTGTGTTGGCTTTCGAGTGTTGCTGTGGTGGGTGATCTGGATACCAATGAGAGTGTTCAGACACTGTTGGTTGTCTAATTTGCACAGAGTGTATGTGGGATCAGGTTGCACAGATTTGGTGAGAGTAGCCATTTCAAGTATACATAAAGGTTTTGAAAAGTATGCATATAGTTTTGAAAAGAAAAGATAAGAAAGATTTTAAAGACATGGCTTTCGAGGTTTGCTGCTTGTCAAGCAATGGTGGTATGCCTAAGTTTGATATTACAACATCTAGGTGGGATGTTTGTGGTTGTTGCTTGTGGCATAGTTACACCTGTGTCCTCGGCATTGATTGCCGAGTTGTTGGTGTGTTTTAAGTGGGTTGTGTAGGATCGAGTGGCTTTTCTAGAGGGGGGTGAATAGAGAATTTTAATTTTTAATATTTACTTTCCCAATTTTAGTTACAAGTTAATCAAAATGAGGAATGTTAATAAAGTAAACAAGAATCTATTACACAATCATATAAATTTGAGGTTAAGACTAATTCATACACATGAAGGAGATGAGAGAAATTGAATACACAAGCAATTTATAGTGGTTCGGCCAAAAACTCTGACCTAGTCAACTCCTCAAGACTCTCTTGAGATTTTTCCCTTATACTAAAGTGATAAAACACTTACTTGTGTTGGCTATCCCACCAATTCAATCCTAGCTCCTTCCACTTCTTGTTCCCCGAGAAGCTAGAGCCTCCTCTTGTAGCTTTACAAAAGATTGCCTTCCCTTTCACAGAGCGCTTTCACATAAAGATTACAATATCGGCTTGTGAAAAGAATGTAGGACAGAGTTTGAACACAGTAATCGAGAGTTACAAGTATATAGAAGTGATGTGTCCTATCAAGGCTTGTAGAGGTCCTATTTATAGCCAAAGGACCATCAAAAGATGTGTCTAAGAAAACGGTCTTAAACGGCTAGTCTATCAGTATGCTGTTTTGACCTCCGGAATGCCATTTATGTCTTCAATCAACAACTCTCGGGCAATTCGGTATGCCGAATTCTTCTGATACGGTATACCGTTTTAGTACGGTATGTCGTTTTATCTTCAGCTTTATCTTCACAATCTCTTTCGGAGTTTCGTTGCTTGTACCGATTTTTCCTGCTTCGGTATGTCGTTTCTCTCTGGTATGCCGTTTTTGATTCTTCGTCTTTGATGCGGAGTTCCGTTTTGTGTACCGATTTCTCCTGTTTCGGTATACCGTTTCTCTCCGATTTGCCGATTTTGGTACTCCATCTTTGATACAACCAAATTTCTAAGTACATCCTTATATATTTATTTACAACATTTTCCATAAGGTTTACATGACTCAAGTAATTACAATTATGCAACCTTATTTTTCTTTCAAGAAAATATACAAAAAATTCATTAGTCCAAGTATAATCATCAAAACAAAGTATATTTCTAATAATCTCCTCCTTTTTGATGATGACAAAATTAAAAGATCAAATGTGAGTTCTAATTATATAGGATAAGAATTTTCAATAATCTCCCCCTTAAACTAGGCTCCCTTTATGAATTTTTTATAAATTTTCTAATCATATTGATAATTCATATACTTTATATTTATCCAACTTTATAAGTTTTCTAATCACATTGAATCACATATTGAATTCATATACACTTTATATTCTCCCCCATTTTGTCATAATCGAAAAGAGATGATATGTTATGAATAACTCCCCCCCCCCCCTTTGAGCAATAACCAATATATAGAATCATTATCATATAATCAAGACACATATCAAAACAAAGATAAAGTCATTAATAATCTAAATAAATTACACAAAAAGTCCAAACTCAAAATGTCAAGAACTAATGATGTTACAACAAATTTAAGGAGACGGCGGATTGATGTGTTCAAGAATATCTTGGTGATAGTCTTGAAGAGTGTCTTGATACGCCTCAACTCTATCACTGAGTTTCCATATGCTTTCCATATATTCTTGATGTCGTTGATTTTGTTGAAGCATCAAATCGAAGATCAGCTTCTGTTGTTCCATCATTTGCTTTTGTTATTGTAGTTGGATGTCCATCATTTGCTTTTGGTGAAGATACATCTCGAACATTTGTTGTTGAAGTGAATCCAATTTCTTAGACATACTGGATTCTTCTTCTACTTCTTCATCAAAGCTGTTATCTTCGTCTCGAGCTTGAGTTCTTTGTGGTACAGAAGAGGAACACTCAGGAAGATTTCTAATTTTACTATGAAGCTCAATAGATTGTTCCATCTTAGCCACGACTTGGGTTCCTAAAGGCTTGATTTAGCAGGTAGGCTTAGCTCATCATCAAGGGGAATGTCGTAATTTTCAAACAAATAAGTAAGAGGAATACCAAAAAATAACTTAGTTTTGACATGGGTGATACAGTGAAAAATCACTTGACCCCAATTGACTGGAATTTGTTTGACAATGGCATAGACCGCCTTACAAGTAAGCTCACTTAACTCATCTTGGTGGCCTTTCTTTTGGACTAGATTGGCGACCACAATATAGGCGATAATACGTGATTGCTTTGTGAGTTACTTAATCTTACTGGGTTTGAAAGTGCTCCTAGGGTTCAAGGATATAGCTTTATTGATTTCAGAATAGGACCAATCTAACTCATAAATAAATAAGGTGATGTCGGTCCCTGAAGATGGGATTTTAAATAATTGACCTAGTAAAACATCATCAAAATCTATGGTATTGCCGCAAATATAAGAATGAGCTAGAGAGTGAGAATAAGTCATGTTGGCATAGAATTGAGAAACTAGGTTAGAATAGTACATTCTATCACCTATGGAACTTAAAAATGGGATTAAACCTTGGAACTCAAACAGAGGCTTCATGGAATCTAGTTCATTGAAAACTATTCTTCTTCCAATGAGTACCTCTCTGTTGGCAAACTTTTCACGATGTGCTTGCTCGGCCTCATTGTTGACAAACCGATATTTCTGAGAGTGGCTATCGGAAGCCCCTGGTGTCTCTTCCGATTGCTTTTGTTTTCCTCGAGAGGCAAGCATCTTCTTAGGGGTCATCCTCAACAAGGGTGAGAAAACGGTAGAGAAGAGGAGAGGAAGGGTCGGAGAGGGTGTACGAGACCAGAGGTGAGGAGATTCTCTGATGGGAAGGAGAGGGAGAGGGAGAGGTGTCGGCGGAGAGAATTGATCAGTCAAAAATTGAAAGAAGTGAAAATAAACCCTAGGTTTTGGGTTTAAAAATAGGATTCGCGACGAATTCGGTAAATCGAAAAAATGATCGGTATGTCAAAATCAGTTACAGGGGATTTTAGAATATTCTTCGGTACATGCATCGGTGTGCCGAAAAATAGTGACTCAGAGGATTTCGATATACCGTATATTTTCAATATGCTGAAGAATTTGTTCAGAGAAATTTGTCAAAAAAATCAGTATACCGTTCCATTTCGGTATGCTGATCCAGTAATTTTCAGCAAATTCCTTCGATATTCCGAAAAGCCTCAGAGAATTTAATTTCATGTTACATCTGATAGTTTACAAATACCTAGATCTCTTCTAATTTTAATAAATTATTGTTCATCAAGAGGTTTGGTAAAAATATCTACCAATTGTTCCTTAGTAGAAATAAATTCTAACTTAATGTTATTCTTACGGACATTATCTCTTAAGAAATGATGTCTTACTTCTATATGTTTAATTCTAGAGTGATGAACTGGATTTTTAGACAAATTTATTGCACTTGTATTGTCACAAAATATTGGAGTTGTTGATAAAATTACATTAAAGTCTCTTAAGGTTTGTTTCATCCAAAGAATTTGGACACAACAACAACCAGCTGCAATATATTCAACCTCTATTGTTGAGAGTGCAATACTATTTTGTTTCTTGCTGAACCAAGAGACTAAAGAGCGTCCTAGAAATCGACAAGTTTCACTGGTACTTTTTCTATCAGTTCTACATCTAGCATAATCAGCATCACTATATCCTATAAGATCCAAGCTAGTGTTTCTAGGATAATATAGCCCAAAATCAATTGACCTTTGAAGATATCTTAGAATTCTTTTAACAGCTTTCAAGTGTGATTTTATAGGTGAAGCTTGAAATCTTACACACAAGCATACACTAAATATTATATCAGGTCTACTTGCTATTAAATACAAAAGAGATCTAATCATCCTCCTATATAATTTTTGATCTACCTTTTGTCCATTCTCGTCCTTTTCTAACTTAGTGGAGGTGCTTATAGGTGTCCTAGCTATTTTACTACGATCCATTCCAAATTTCTTCAATAACTCCCTAGTATATTTTTCTTGGTTTATAAATATTCCATCGTTAGTTTGCTTTATTTGTAATCCAAGACAGAATACCAGTTCTCCCATCATACTCATTTCAAATTCTTTTTGCATAATCATGGAAAAATCTTTGCATAGATTTTCATTTGTTGATCCAAAGATGATATCATCCACATATACTTGGATAATTAGAATGTCATTTTCTAACCATTTTATGAACACGGTAGAGGCAATAGCACCAATCGAAAACTTTTGATCAAGCAAAAATTTCCTTAATCTTTCATACCAAGCCCTAGGTGTTTGCTTGAGTCCATAAAGTGCTTTATTCAGTTTGTAAACATGATCCGGATTGAGTTCATCTTCAAATCCAGGGGGTTGTTTGACATACACTTTGTAGACACCCCAATTTTCTGATTTTGCAGGAGGGAGATGTGGTGGCTAAGCTCTAACCAAGGCCATTTAATTCATGGAGACCCAATTGGGCCCATAAAGGCCCACTTAGGCCCATTAAAGCCTAGTTGAACCCATTTGGGCCCATAAGACTATCTTAGGCCTATTTGACTACATGGAAGCCTGGTTAGCCCATTTAACCCATTTGGACCCATTCAACCCTAATTAGGCCCACAAGGCCCACATAGGTCCATTAAACACAATCCGAGCCCATTTTGGCCCATCAAACCTATTTAGGCCCGTTTAACTCTTTTTAAGCTCATTCAACTTCTTTGGGTCCAATTGGGCCCATGTGGGCCCACATTGGCCCATGGAGGCCCATGAAGCCCACTTAGGCTCATTGAGCCCAAATGAGCCCACATTGGCTCAACCCAATCTCCTTCCAACCCAACACCTCATTTCTCTATTCATTTAATAATTTCTACCAAGAAAAGATGCAAATTATTTCTCTACTGGTTTTCCATCAAAACACCACTAAACCCATTGTTTCTTCACTTGATCAACCCGAATCCAATCCAATTCACGTCTTCACTGAGCCCAGCACCACGCCATCAATCCAGCCAGCACAAATCAGAGCTCCCTCAGCCGTCGGATAACTCGTCGGAGAAGCCAAGATCGCCGTCCATCTCTGTCGGCGAGCAAGGGAGCAGATCGGAGCGCATAGGGGACAACCGTTCGTTGTCTGCTGAGCTGGCATAACGGCGGTCAGAGGTGGTTATGCCAGCTGGTTGTGTGTCGCGCGCCCTTCTAGAATTTTCTGTTGGGTCTCCGATCACCTATATAAGGAGAAGGAGAACTCGCGGCAGAAAGAAAAAACGGACCCCGAGACCACTTGAGAGAGAAAACTGAGAGAGAGAGAGAGAGAGAACCAGAGTGCCAGAGCGAGGAGAGCACAGTAGAAGAGCAGAGAGCCAGTGTCGCTCCCAGAGCTTCGACGAGGTATCTCCAATCAGGTACATGCTTCTAACCTTCCTAAATTGTATGAATATAGATTTCTAGGCATTTTCCTCTCTTCCCGGAGCGTTTCCAAGGGATCCAGAGTGATCCCTTGGCTAACGGAGCTCCGCCGTGCCCCGCTGTCGCCACACTTCGGCGACAGAGGGGGGGGGGGGGGGGGG
>JAMKQA010006340.1:0-40834 GCA_024699735.1 Posidonia australis | reverse complement strand
TTTTCTCGGGCGCATGGGGGTGCCTAACCCCTTCCCCATGCGTAACCAGAATCCTTACCCTTTCTCTGCCCGCATTCATCTTGCATTATCCATTAGGCGCGGATCACACATGCATCTTTGCATCTTGTTTGCTTTCTGCCTTTTTGTGGTTTTTTGGTTTTCCTCGTCTTTCCATTAAAAGACTAGGTGGCGACTCCTTTCCTTATCCTTTTTCTTCCCTTTGGTGTTTCTGGGTCTTGTCTCTTCTCCCAGATTCACCATTTTCGTCGTGACTGTCTCTGATCTCCTCGTGTGTTCTGCACACCGGAGTAGGTTGGAGAACTGCACCGAAGGGTTCCACCGGCATGGTCACAGGAACTGGCGACTCCGCTGGGGATAACCAGATTCTTGCTTTCGTTCTGGTTTCCCAACTTGTCTTTGGTTTGTTTGCATTATGCTTGCTTACTTGTTATGTTACTTGTACATATTTGACTGAACATGCCTTTTTTTTCTTTCTTTACACTGTTTCTATGCCACCGCACATGCACATGATCTGTTTCATGCTTTGTTTGTCGATGCTTGCTTTTATTCACCTACTTGAGCACTACACCAGCACATTCCATGATCATGCCTTTTTCCTGACTTGTTTGGATGCTATGCTTGTGTGTTTTCTTCCTTTCTTATAGAATTTGCCATGATTAGGAGAGTAGAGACTTGTTTGCTTCCCTATCTAGTCAAAATAAAACACACAAACTCAGCTGAATAATTAATAAGGCGTAACTACAGACGAATGCTCACAATCCCCTCTAGTCTAATAAAATGCAAGTAAAAGACACAAAAGCATATCGCATGAATGATCATTTTAGAAAGCATGCATCTTCTCCTCTCAGTCTACCATAGTTTACGAAGGACAATCCTAGCAGCCCGTTCTATAGCTTTGGCGTAGGACGTGTTGCTAGTTTGTCCCCCCTTGTCCGGGGTCGTGTCGGTGCTAGTAGAGGGTACATCTCTATGCTACTGCAGGAGACGAGGCCACCACCGCACCACTCATTCACGGCCTGCGCTTTGGCTAGGATTTAGAGTAGGGACCTTACTTTCTGACCTGAGTCAAAACCCAAACCCACGAGTGCGTCCCATGTGGTCAGCCCCATGTGGGACATGCATGGTGCGAGAGAGCATGTTAGTAGCATTCATGTGCATGTGTGCCATTCATGCCACCTTAACAAACAATTGGATAGCTAACTTACTTTCTTGTGTTGTCTTGTCTTTTCTTTTTCTCTCTTTCTTTTCTACTGACACTTAGGGTTTCTTTTCCTTTTGTCAGGAATTGAGTTCTTTGCGGATTCCTAGGTCTGAGCCTGGGAATTCTTTTTTGTGACCTCGTTCTTGAGGTATTGTTTTTGACTGTCTAATCCCGAGCTTTCGTCGCTTTCGATGATAGCTCCTTGTAGGCGTCGTCCTTTTATTTACAATCGCAGCCTCGTCCTTACCCGTTCGCAGTCCCTCATGGCCTAGCGAGCTTCTGAGACTTCTGCACTTGCTGCTCTTGAGGGGTTCCCTACTACTGCCCCTCCTCATTCCCTTACCTTGACATCATTTACCACTCCATTGCTCCATGGTGGCTTCTTCCCAGCACCTGAGGCTCCTCGTCCTCCGGTTTCAGGACATTGGCAGACCTTCACCGGTCTAGAGCCCATAACGGAGGCAGTTACTGTAACAGCTTCTAGGGTATCTGATCTGACAGTGCCCTATCCTTCTGTTGATCCTCATTCACTGGACACTCAGTTTGTTGCGATTGTCTCTTCGTTAGGGATCCAACCTACATCCTCTTTGAACTACCAGCCCCCTTTCACATCCCAGCCGCTTGCTGTTCTGACCCTCGGTACTGCTACTGATGGTTCCACCACCATTCTGTCTCAGCAGCTTCTGGCCCTTGCTCAGAGGCTGCAGAGCATGGCCTTCTCCTTGGATCCCACCCTGACTGCACCTGTCTGTCCTATTCCCGAGGATCCGGTTCTGCCTGCTCAGGCTGTTCATGTAGTACCAGTCACTTCACCTCTGCAGTTGTCGCCACAGTTTCCTACTATTTTGACAACAGGCATAGCCACTCTGCCAGTAGTTTCATATCCACTGCATGCACAACATCTTTCTCTGGCAACTGGTGGTCAGCCTCTCGGGCTGGCGGGAGTTCATCGGCCTCCGAACCCAACCATACCGGTTCAGCAACTGTTGCTCCCACACACAACTTCATGCACCACACAGCATAACATCTCTTTACCTGTGCATCAGGTTCAGGCATCGGCATACACTCCACCACTGGTACACACACACGGGTACGCTGGACATCACGCCACAGCACCAGGTGACGAGATGATAGATCCGGAGGAGCACATGGCTGCTTTAGATACAGCGTACGTGGGACTCGCCCTGGCTTCACACTCGATGTTAGCAGCAACGCCTAACGCACTTTTCGTCAGGTTGAACGACCTGAAGGAAGCTCATAGACAAGTGTAGGGCGGGGACCGCCAGTCTTTCTCATTCCGAGACCTCTGCTACTTTCCAGAGGCGATACTTTCCCTGAACTTCCATATCCTGGAATTCGAGAAATACAACGGGAAAGGCTTCCCTATTTCGCATCTAAGGGCGTACTGTGGCAATCTCGCTCAACTCCAGGCTGACGAGCGGCTTCTTATTCGCCTTTTCCAAAAGAGTCTCACTGGTCCAGCTCTGAAGTGGTTCACATCAATGGATATGGCCACCGTCAAGACTTGGAACGATCTGAGTCAAGCTTTTCTGGAGCAGTACTCCTTTAATCTTGACATGGTCCCAAAGCGCGAGGACCTAGTCGCAACGAGGTAGAAGCCTCACGAGCCGTTCGGGGAGTACGTCGGCCGCTGGCGAGCCCTCGCTTCTCAAGTGCGTGATAGACCCTCTGACAAGGAGTCTATCGAAATCATTATTCGAGGAGCGTAGCCAGCCACTGGGGCCCTACTGAGCATTCAGCCATCACCACTTTCTCTACCCTGATTAAAGCTGGCACCCGCGTAGAAGGTTCACTCAATAGCGGAAGTTTCCCCATGCTTGCAGCATTTGCCAAGCAGATGATGGCTTCTGGCGGACCCAGTAAAAGCAACAATGGCCATAATGGATCTAACACTGGATTTGGCCGGAAGAAGGAGTCATCTAGGAATGCTATGGTGTATGTGGGAGCTCCTACTATGCCAGCGAATGTGGTGAACCCGCTAGCTTGTAATCAGGTCATTTATGCACCTACACTTAGGGCACCACGCAATTCACAGATCACAACCACCACTGAACCGGTCTACCAGCCAGCACCGGCAAGGCAAGGGCGCTACTCAGGATCCAAGCGACCTCCATGCTCTAAGAGGGACTACACTCCTCTGGTTGAGCCTTTGAGTGTCATTTTGCCTAAAGTAGCGTCACTACTGAGGCTTCCGGAAATCCGCCCGCCACCGAATCCACTTCCTCCGTGGTTTAAGGCGGATTTATTCTGCAATTTCCATAGAACCACCGGCATTCTATGTACAATTGCTACACACTCCGGAACGCAATTCAGGACTTGATTGACCGTAAGGTCATCACCCTTAACACTCAGGAGGTAGAGACTAGGCCCGCAGTACAAACACCGCACGCATCTACATCCACATCAGGCAACTTAGTCAACCAACCATTACCTGAGCACGCACCAGGAACCTTGGGAGTTCATTCCCTATCTTCGGATGAGGTCAAACCTTTTGATCCTTCTCGCCTCATCCATGATGTTTATGAGCCCATTTCTTATCAACTAAGTCAATCTTTCCTTGATACTGTCACTTTTTTCATGAACATGATTCAGTTGACTGCTCGACCAAGGCGTGTGGCTACCAGACCTACCGTGCAATCCGCCCCACAAACAGTCTGTTTGTTAGCCAGACCTAGGCAAAACCCGGCCCACCAAGTGCCAAAACCCTCTTTGCCAGCACCAATCCTTATAGAGTTAAGAGCCCGTGCTCCTGTGGTTATCAACCTGACACAGGACACCCACCGCATGCCCTACAGTTACACCGCCGAAATGTGCGCAAAGGTAACGTGGTCGGGAAGGGTATACAAGGCCCCAGCCCTAGCAAACAAGACTAATCAGCATGTGGCCTCATCTACCCAAGTTAGAGCCAGCATTCCTAGTCCAAACCCTGAAGAGACCACCACCAGAATTGATCCACCAATAGCCAACATTACGCCCAGCTGAAGAAAATTAAGGTAGACATTTCCATCTGGGACCTTATTCACACCTCGGCTAAACATAGAGAAGCATTTCTCTGAGTCTTCCAGGTTGCCCATGTTTCCTCAACAATACAACCCTCAGCCTTGGAAAACATGGTTGGAATGATAGCTGCACTTGAGGTCATTTCCTTCTCCAGCTCTGAGCTTCCTCCGGTGGGGGCAAATCATAATCAACCCCTATTCATTGTGGTGCAATACCATAGTTTCTGCATTCCACATACACTGGTTGATAATGGTGCCGGTTTGAACGTCTGCCCCTTGCAGACTGCAAGTCAGGTGGGCTTCAAATCGAAGGACATTACTCCTGCTATAAAGGGAATGACGGCCTTTGATAACACGCACCATGATGCTTTAGGGATTCTAGTTATTCCTCTGATCATTGGTCCTACCCGTTTCGAGGTTGATTTCTATGTTGTCGACCTCGAACCATCCTCCAATCTCCTGCTTGGGTGCCCTTGGCTCCACAAGCATCAGGTCATCCTCTCAACCCTCCATCGCATGATCAAATTCCGCTGGAACAATGACATCGTCGTTGTAATGGTGGAAAATTTCGAAAAGGAGAAGGTTGAGGCGGTTTCTTCAATCTCTTCCCATACTGTCCGCTTTGATTCTAGACCATCTGACGTACTCTACCGTGTCGGCCATTTTGAACTGGTCAATTTCATTCCTATTCTTGAGCGTGCCAGTCATTTGACCACTTTTGGCAATCCCTTCTTGATGGTCGAGAATCTATGCCAAAGATGGGGGTATGAGATAGGAGCACCTCTTGGGCGGAATGGCCAGGGGATTGCAGAACCAGTCGTCGTGGAAAGAAGACGTGAGTTTGAAGGATTGGGATACGAGCACAAACTGCAAGATAGGTGTGCAAGGCGTCGTATGTTCCGAAAGCTCATCATTCCTCGAGATTTAAGCAATTTTGTCAATGCGGGATTGCTGGATCCCAATCAGACTTTCATGTTTGCAGAATCTGAGCTGGTCAGTATACCAGAATGGGTGTGTGTGGCGGACTATTATTCGGAAGAGGAGGTTAGGGATTCTAGAATGGTGTCAGCATCACCTGGGTCCTCGAAGACAACCATGTTAGCACTGCCACCTCTAGAGCCAGTGGGGGATCTGTCGGTTAATTCAGCAGCAGTAGGGGGCGCATCAGGGACAGAATCAGAGGCAACTACTCTAGAGCAGCAGACAGTGGTGAGAAGGATACAGCCAGAACAAGCATTTGAGACCACCAACGCTTACTTTGTGGATTCCCCATCCGACGAAGAGGAGGGAGATGCTGTGGTGGCTCAAGTTGGTAACATGCTCAACAATTTAGAGGTCTTATTTCAAGAGCAGTTATTAATGCTGGTTGAGGATGCGCAGGATGAGATCAGGCACAGGAGAGGGAAAGTAGCAATGACAGAGGACAAGGGAGAATCAGCAGCAACACCGGGTCAATCTACAATCATGACCCTTGAAGAAAATAAATCATCAGACGCTAGACTAGAGGAGTCCATCTCCTATCAGCTAGGAGGCTGGTCTAGGTGGTATTACCAGACTTAGCCCCACTTGAGCAGTGGGGTCCAAAAAAAAAAAAGATCTTGAGTTAGGCTCAGGAGGGAACCCGGGCAACAGCACTCACATCAGTCAAACAGAGGACAACTGCCCACCTGTTGTACATGCTGTGCAAAGGCAGCATGGCAATCAAAACTTGTGCATATCCGAAGAAGAGCAATCAGATGCAGGTTTAGAGACAGTAAAATCAGAGGTCATTAGAGGTGCCTACAGGAAGACCAGAGTTACAGTGACCATTCTGAAACACCACTGGGGGCAGAATGCAGAAGAATTATGTGCCTTCGAGAATACGGATCCATCATTCCAACAGGAAGTCTTTCCAGAGCTTATTGCATACGGAGAAGAGGATGATGTAGAGGCGGAAGAGGAATGTCACGATGTACCAGAATTCCAGCCTTACGATGATGATCCCGAAGGCCCGAACCTGCATGTGGAAGAATAAATAGAGACTGTAAACATCGGCACTGAGGAGGATGTCAAAGAAGTACGCATAAGTGCCAGACAAACCACACAAGTCAAAGCAGAACTTGTCGAGCTTCTTCGACAATATGCAGACATCTTCGCCTGGAGTTATGATGATATGGTCGGGCTAGACGTTGAGGTAGTGGTGCATACTCTACCGTTTAAGCTTGACGTCAAGCCAATCAAGCAGAAATTACGCAGATGGCGACCATATTGGCTCTTGAAACTGAAAGAAGAAATAATGAAACAATACAAAGTCAGTTTTCTAAAGGTCGTCCTAGACCCAGAATGGTTGGCAAATGTGGTCCTGGTGCCGAAGAAAGATGGTCAGTTTCGATTGTGCATAGATTACAGTGACCTAAACAAAGCCAGCCCAAAGGATGACTTTCTGCTCCCACATATCGATGTGTTGGTGGATAACACTACAGGGCACAATATGTTGTCGTTCATGGATGGGTTCTCTGGATACAACCAGATCCAGATGGCAGAGGAAGATATGGAGAAAACATCATTCATCACCCCATGGGGAGTATTTTGCTACAGAGTTATGCCATTTGGGCTCAAGAATGCCGGGGCTACATATTAGAGGGCGATGACAGCCATATTTTATGATCTCATGCACCAGGACATCGAGGTCTATGTGGACGACATGCTTGCTAAGTCAAAGGAGCCCGAAGATCATATTGCATGTTTGAGAAAGCTTTTCAACCGCCTGCGGAAGTACAAGCTGCGTTTGAATCCCAATAAATGCGTATTCGGTGTGTCATCTTGTAAATTGCTGGGATACATCGTCAGTCAAAGGGGAATCGAGGTAGATCCAAACAAAGCCAAAGCCATCATCGAGATGCCTCCCCCTACTACCGAGAAAGATGTTTGAGGGTTGCTGGGACGGTTGCAGTATATTAGCTGATTCATTGCCCAGTTAACACCGATTTGTGAACCAATCTTCAAACTCCTAAGGAAAAATGCACAGATCCACTGGAGCGAGGAATGCCAAGAAGCATTTGATAAGATCAAGAAACTCTTGGCAAGGCCACCAGTTTTAGTTCCTCCAACACCAGGGCATCCTTTATTGCTCTATTTGTCAGTCACGCAGCATTCTATGGGAGCAGTCCTGGGACAGCATGATGAGACAGGCCGTAAAGCGAGGGCCATTTATTATTTGAGCAAAAAGTTCAATGATTGCGAAGTCAAATACACCGCGATCGAGAAGGCATGCTTATCCCTCGTCTGGGCCACACATCGTCTAAGGCACTACATGATGGCATATCCGGTTTTATTGTTGTGCCGACATAACCCCATGAATTACCTGTTTCAGAAGCCAGCCCTGGTGGGCAGATGTGTCAAGTGGCAGGTGCTCTTATCACAGTTCGACATCACATTTGTCACTCAGAAATCGATGAAGGGACAGGTCGTGGCTGATCACTTAGCGGGTTTACCATTTCCAGAATACCAGCCCTTGCAGACTCAATTCCCTGACGAAGACATTTTGCTCGCCATGGAGGAAGAAGAGCTGGAAATTCCACAAGATAAAGATCAATGGCAGCTCTATTTTGATGGCGTAGTTAACAGGAAAGGCATGGGTATCAGTGCAGTGCTAGAAACTCTGCATGGGCAGATGATCCCCCTCGCTCAGAAGCTAACCTTTGTGTGCACCAACAACGTGGTAGAATACGAGGCATGTATCCTTGGTTTGCGAGCAGCACTAGAGCATGGTGCACGGAGATTACATGTGCACGAGGATGCCATGTTTGTTATCTCTCAAGTTAATGGCAATTGGAGGACCAAAGACTTGGATTTAGTTCCATATCACAACCATCTTTTGAAGCTGATGGCCAAATTTGAAGAGATACGCTTTTCTTTCATGAACAGAGCTAAGAACGCGTATGCAGATGCATTGGCAATACTTGCATCCTGGTTGTCCATACCGGAGGATGATATAGTGAAAGTGTCAGTAACCTGCACAGATCAGCCGGCACATTGCATGAGTGTAGAAGAAGTAGATTCTCCAGTAGAGCTTCCCTGGTATCACGACATCAAGACTTACCTAGAAACTAGAAATCATCATCCGGATGCAACAGTGGTAGACAGAAAGACTATGGTCCGACTGGCCTCAAAGTATGTGCTCGGTGCTGGCCACTTGTATCGAAGATCTTACAATCAAATGCTTCTACACTGTCTTGATAAAAAATAGGTTGATACAGTAATGCTACAAGTGCATGCTGGGACATGCGGGCCTCACATGAATGGAGTACTGCTGGCCAAGAAAATAATGTTACAAGGTTATTTCTGGTCAACCATGGAGACGGACTGCTGCCAGTTTGTGCGGAGATGTCATAATTGTCAAGTCCATGGCAACTTTATCCATGCACCTCCACAGTAGCTCCACAGCATGTCGTCACCCTGGCCTTTCTCTACGTGGGGAATAGACATCATTGGAGCTATCCATCCGACAGCCTCCAATGGACACCAATACATCTTAGTGGCCATTGATTACTTTACAAAATGGGTGGAGGTAGCCTCCTATAAGACAGTTACAGCTGCCGTGACAGAGAAGTTAATTTGGAACAAAATCATCACCCGGTACGGGGTCCCGCACTCTATTATTTCAGATAATGGGACAAATTTCACAGCCAAAAAGGTTGAGGACTTCCTGCAAGAGTTCCATATCAGGCATCATAGGTCTTCCCCTTACCGCCCACAGATGAACGGTGCAGTGGAATTTGCCAATAAGAATCTAACCAAGATTCTTAAAAGGATGACAGAAACACATAAGGACTGGCATGACAAGCTCCCATATGCTCTGTGGGCTTATAGAACATTAGTCTGGACCTCAACAAGAGCGACTCCATATTCTCTTGTAGACAGTATGGAAGCAGTCCTACCAATAGAAGTGGAGATACCATCACTCAGGGTTCTGAAAGAAGCAGAGCTGGAAGAGGCAGAGTGGATTGAAGACTGCCTCGCTCAGTTGAACTTGAAAGATGAACATCGACTACAAGCCATGCATCACGCACAGTGCTATCAGAAACGCATGGCCAAATCCTATCAGATGAAGGTCCGGCCAAGAAGCTTTACGCCAGGGGATTTGGTTTTGAGAGCAATACACCTCCCTGATGGTTGTGGCAAATTCAGACCGAATTGGCGGGGACCGTTTGTTGTCATGCAAGTCTACTTCGGAGGAGCTATCATCTTGGAGGACATGGACTGCATCGAACAGTCAGAGCCAGTTAATTCATGCTACCTGAAAAAGTACTATCAGTGATCACAAATAGTGTGTCCTCACTCTACGACACCAACATTTTCCTCCATGCATGCATCCATGCTCTTCCAACATTCATGTAGCTCTGCATTACAACGCACTAATCCTCATGCAAAATATGCATATGTAGGGCATAGTTCTCTTGCATTAACACATATATGGATCTTAGCCCGATGATGATAAGCGAAATAAGCTAGCCAATGTTGGGAATGTGTAGCACCTCCTCAGGTAGATACTATTCAGGAACCTAGAGAGTGAGGGAGCCACCTTTCATTGTGAATTGGGCGAAGTATCCAAACTTCTCATGAACCCTACACCTCCTAGAGGGAGATAAAATGTAAGGGGTGAGAGCGAGAGTGTGAAAATTTATAATAAAAATAAAATATCTATGAAAGGACATAAAAGAATAAGAAGACAGAAGTCGCAGATAGAAGTCTGCCCTAAAGAGAGAGGCGTGTCGGGTAACCCTGTCCCTCAAGTTTATCTTGGAGAGGAGTCGGAGTGAATACCTAGGAGAAATGTCCAAAAGAGCCTAGCCACCCCTTTAAACAAGCAGCAGCCCCTCACCATAGACCAAGTACATATTACCTCCAAGCCAGGGATAGGGTGAGCCCACATGCCTATGAGGGAGAGAATAAAGAGTTAATAAAAATAAAAACAGGGGTATGATCCAGTGGGATTTGGAATGGAGCCCAAAATACAATGACCCGTTTCCAGAGAGTCACCTGAAAAACTAGAAGCTTGGATAGAGTCTCGTGTGGTCTGGTGTTGCCATTTCTTTATACTTGGTGTTAGGCATCCCAACGCTGAGGGCGTAAATAAGATCCAGCAAACCATTTGACATGCATACATTTCTTCCTGCAAACAAATATCCTAATAAATGTCGCAGAGTGCCACTTGGCTCTCTTGTCTTGAATGTGATAGCATCTTTCAATTCAAGAGAATCAAGAGGACATCACCTAAACTAGGGGCATGTAAGCTACTCTGGTTGGTTTGGGACCATTTGTGTCAACCAGGGGCATGTCAGCTGTCCTATGTTTGGCCACACTGAACCAGTATTTGACCAGGGGCAGGTAAGCTGCATTGATTGGTTAAGAGTCATCCATGTCAGCCAGGGGCACGTTAGTTGTCCTATGGATTAGATGCTTTGACCCATCTCGACCAGGGGCACGTCAGCTGTCCTTTGGTCGCACACTTTGAGCCAATTGCTCGAACAGGGGCATGTCAGATGCTCTATGGGTTGAAGATCCTCAATGATCGGCCAGAGGGTGCAGTCAAACAAATCCAGCTCTCCAGATTTATTGTTCTTGTCTCACTACCTGGGTGCTTAGTTAAAACTAGTTGGTAACTGGGACCTCCCCTCAAGATTGTGCACAAGATTTAGTCCGTTCAGTAATTCCCTATTCAATTAGCTGAAATCTTCAGTTCTGGGCCAATTTCTTTAATTCTCTAATACCATTTCAGCTTTTATCTGTCTGCTTTGGTTCTACTTAGTGCTTTTGAATGAGGCAAAGTGGAAATCTGTTTCTAAAGAATATTGTTTTGAACATGTTCTACAGGAGATTGTTTACTACTTCTGAAGAATCTCAAGCCAAGAAAAGCTAAGGCGCCTTACAAATCATGGGTTACCCCACAATGGTTGTGCCCACTCAGTGCTCAGATGTTCTCCAAGCTTGGATGAAGCAGTTAACTGAAAGTGACCGTGACAAGTTGCGGATTTGAGGAATCTCTACAAAGCTTCTGGACATCGCAAAAGTGGAGGTTTCCCGATACTTTTTGTGTGCGGCTGCCCGATTCTGGAAGCCAAATCATCATGTGTTCCGCTTTGGGAGAATCAAGCTGACCCCTACTCTAGAAGAGGTGCACAGAATCTATTGCCTGTAGAGACTCCTGGGACCCACAGTGTTCTTGCGGTGTGACGGGTATTCCTCAGTGCTGAACGAGCTTACAGGCCTACCGACCAGTGAATGTGGGCGCCAACTCATTTGTACTGACAGACTGTCTCCTATGTTGAAATTGGCTTACTTTGACAAAGTGGTCGGAATGCGTGCCTCCGTAGGTGACGAGCTGTGGCTAAAAGGCTTTGTTGTCCGCTTCCTGGGAGATCTAATCTTTAGTCATGGTCAGATGGTTATAAGCATCGAAGTTGCTGAAATTGCCTTTGCAGTTGTCACCCAACAAATAGATCTGGCTCCAGTCATCCTGGCAGAAACTTACCGGGCGCTAGACCATTCATTGCGGCGCTGCCAGCACTTCTATGGCTGTGGAGCTTTTGTGCAAGTATGGATGGCTACACATCTGGGTGTAACAGTCCTGCGCCCACAGCAAGCCGCCTTTGAGTCCTACTGCCAAAGTGGCCATGCACTCACACTCACCTTAGTCCAGAAGGAGTACGAGCGACTACAAAGCCTAACGGAATAGAAGATCACATTGCGTATTATTCCATCAACTTCTTGCAACTTTGAAGCGTTGTTCAATACAAGAGACATGCGGCTTATTGTCCTGTCGGGGTTGACTGGAGGAGTGGAGTACCACCCAATCCGTGTGATGCGGCAGTTCGCTTACCAGCAAGATTCTCTGGCTCAGGGGCAGATGCTAGCACAATTCAAAGAATACCCCCTGAGATCCTACACTCTGACTTGGGAGCTATCTCGCCTGTTGAGTCGCTCTGTATGCTCAGAAGATCTCCCAGCCATAGAAGGGAGAGGTTGCACAACAGACTATGAAGCCAAAGTCGAGGAAACTTGGCCAATATGTAGCACCACCCCGAGCCGGATGCTCTTTGCCAAGGTCTCGGGCTCCAAGAGACCCAGAGATGAAGAGGACTCTTAATGTTTGCGTCATGTCACTGTTTCTTACAAATTGCAGTACATGTAAACACTCATTTGACTGTGATAATATAATACAGCAGAACATCTCTAGCCAGTCTGTTGATCGATCATGATTGATGTGGAATGGAAGATGCCACCCTGACAACATGTGCAAGACTAGTGCCATACTCTGCTCTCCTCTGCCTGTCGACTTGGCACTGGGGCCACCCAGATAATAGTCGAGTATCTTGTTTTTGCTGCATTCTGGACGGATGGAGTTTTCACAACTTCCATGCCAGATAAGGCATTCTCTCTCACCTGTGAGATCCAATCCGGACGGATGGGATTAAGGCGTTCTCTCCCACCTGTGAGATCCTATCTGGACAGATGGGATCGGGTCCTATCCTGATGGATGGGATTAAGGCATTCTCTCCTGCCTGTGAGATCCTATCTGGACGGATGGGATCGGGTCCTATCCGGACGGATGGGATTAAGGCATTCTCTCTCGCCTGTGAGATCCAATCCGGACAGATGGGATCGGGTCCTATCCGGACGGATGGGATTAAGGCATTCTCTTGCCTGTGAGATCAAATCCAAACATATGGGATCGGTTCCTATCCAGACGGATGTGATCGGGTCCTATCCGGACAGATGGGATTAAGGTACCTTTCCTCTCGCCTGTGAGATCCTATCTGGACGGATGGAATTAAGGCACGTTCTCTCCCGCCTGTGAGATCCTATCTGGATAGATGGGATCGGGTCTTATCCGGTAGATGGGATTAAGGCATTCTCTCTCGCCTGTGAGATCCAATCTGGAAGGATGGGATTGGGTCCTATCCGGACGAATGGGATTAAGGCATTCTCCTACCTGTGAGATCCAATCCGGACAGATGGGATCGGGTCCTATCCGAATGGATGGGATTAAGGCACCTTCCCTCTCGCCTGTGAGATCCTATCTAGACGGATGGGATTAAGGCACCTTCTCTCTCGCCTGTGAGATCCAATCCGGACGGATGGGATCAAGGCGCCCTCTCTCGCCTTTGGGTCCTATACGGACGGATGGAATCCAGGCCTCCCTTTTTCTCCTGTCTGGGCTATTGGATGTAGTCTCGATATTCCCGTCCCTGCTGTTGTCCATCTGGACAACCTTCGGTGCCCCTCTTTGGTTCGGATTCCGCTCTGTGTTCTTCCTTTCCTCCTGTGGGCTGGTATCCCGAACTACCCAGGCAATCCCAGTGGTGCCTGGTGGATTCCCCACTCTCTTTGTTTCATCTCTGTGGGCTGGTAGCCCGAACTACCCGGATGACTTCCGTAATCAGTCACATCCCGGTCGGCAGGCACCGTGAGTCTTGTCTGGAGCTTCTTGCGACAAGTGCGACAACCAGTCATGTCTCTTAGGAGCTGATTGGTCGTTAGCTTGTCAATTCTTAATCTGTTGTGCTTGGCCTCGGCCGTGGCGGTAGGATCTCTAGTGCGGACCCCAGGTATGTTCCTGGCTAATGGCTGATTTCCTATGGATTACTCTTGTTTGTGGTTTCTCGTGGGGTGTCTTTGTCAACCCTGAGCATCGGTCTCTGTTCTACTCAACCTCCGACCTCTCTTAGGGAGGGGCATCTGTAGACAGCCCAATTTTCTGATTTTGCAGGATGGAGATGTGGTGGCTGAGCTCTAACCAAGGCCATTTAATTCATGGAGACCCAATTGGGCCCATTAAGGCCCACTTAGGCCCATTACACCCTAGTTGAGTCCATTCGGACCCACAAGACTATCTTAGGCCTATTTGACTTCATGGAAGCCCGTTTAGCCTATTTGGACCCATTCAGCCCGAATTGGGCCTATGTGGGCCCATAAGGCCCACATAGGTCCATTAAACACAATCTGAGACCATTTTGGCCCATCAAACCTATTTAGGCCCGTTTAACTCTTTTTAAGCTCATTCAACTTGTTTGGGCCCAATTGGGCCCATGTGGGCCCACATAGGCCCATGGTGGCCCATGAAGCCCACTTATGCCCATTGAGTCCACCTTGGCCCCAAAGCCCACAATAGCTCAGCCCACATTTTCTTTTCTCTCTCAAATCAACATTTCATTTTTCTCCATTATTTTCCAAAGTTTTTTTAACCAAATTTCAAAAATCACAAAGAACAAAAAACACCACTGAACCCATTGTTTCCTCACTTGATCAGCTCGAATCCAATCCAATTCACCTCTTCACTGAGCCCAGCACCACACCATCAATCCAGCCATCACAAATTAGAGCTCCCTCATCCGTCGGATAGTTCGCCAGAGATGCCGAGATCGCCATCCATCTCTGTCGGCGAGCAAGGGAGCAAACCGGAGCGTGTGGGGGACAGCCGTTCGTTGTCTGCTGAGCTGGCACAACCGCGGTCGAAGGTGGTTATGCCCATTCCGTTATGTGTCGCGCGCCTTTCCAGAATCTTTGATTGGGTTCTAGCAGCCTATAAAACGAGGAGGAGAGCTCGCGGCAAAAAAGAAGAAGAAGAAACAAACCCTAAGAGCACTTGAGAGTGGAGAATTGAGTGCGAGGAGGAGAAGAGCAGAGCCAGAGCCATCGCGGAGGAGGAGATTAGTCGTTTTAGAGCTCCGGCGAGCCACCTCCGTTCAGGTATACCCACTAACTTCCTATTCTTATTTCTTTTTGTATTGTAGTCTTCCAGCCTTCCTCTCTCTTTCTGGAGCGGTTCCAAGGGATCCAAAGCGATCCCCTGGCCTTTGGAGCTCCTCTGTGCCCTACCGTCGCCGATTCTCCGACGACAGAGGTGGGGGGGGGCAATCCAGGACTTTTCCTGGACCCCCGAGTCTTCCCTCCTCCTCCTCCAGTCGTCCCCGAGCTCTCCAACCGCTTTGAACGTCGCTCTGATGCCCCCAGGCAACCGTTCGCCGGAGAATGGCCTGGACCTTGCCGTCGTTGGAGGAGACGACAGGGACCAGACACTGTCTGCGAGCCTCAGGCCACCCCACGTCCATCCAGCACTGAAGGAAGCATCCTCCAGCCTTGCCCGATCCTCTCGAGCCTTCAGAGCGCTCCCTCGAGCTCACGATCGCCGCTGCGACCTCCCTCGCCGGAGTCGATGCTGCCGATGGCCGTCGAAGCCTCCCATTGCCCCACTCAACTCCAGAGCAGGGGAGGGAGCTTCCCTCAGACCCCGCGAGCCTCCCCTCTGGTTTCCTCTGATGGTCACTGGCGCCGGAGCTCCGTCGCCGGCGCCGTCGTCTTCTTCTTTTATTAAAAAATTTTATTTTAAATAAAATCTAGAGTTTATGTTTTTCTTGCAAATAGGTCCTTCTGGAATTACTCTTTGGTCCTTTTATTACATATAGGTCCTGCAATCATTTTTCTAAAATGTTTCGAATAAAGTTTTAATTGAAAATATTACATGTTTTACCCTGAACATTTAAAGTAATGTTTTCTGAGTTTAAAACTATAATAAAAGCCCCTAGAGTCTTTGAAACATATTTTCTTTCAGACATTTTGCTGAAAGGACCTTGCACTTTCTTAAACTTCCTGGAAGTTCACTTTTTTCTGTGAAAATTGCATAAAGGACCCTGAGCTTTCTCAAATTTATTTTGGCAGTTTATTTTTACAATAAAATTGCATATAAGCCCTTGTACTTTCATACAAGTTTCAGATTGCTCAATTTTGCTAGTTTATTTGCATTTAAGCCCTTGCATATTTCAAAAACTCTCTAGATAGTTGTTTTCCATGGTTTAATTGCATGTTAGCCCTCATACTTCTCTGAAACTTTTCCAGAAGCGTGCTTTCATTGGATAAATTGCATTTAGGCCCCTGGGTTTTAGAGAAAACTTCTAGAAGGCTTATTTTACTGTGAAAATTGCATAAAACTCCCTGACTTTGTTTTAAAACATTCTAGAAGCTTGCTTTCAAAGGTTTAATTACATTTTAGCCCTCTGATTTCATTGGATTTCTTCTAGAATGTTTTACTTTCAGTGAAAATTACATTTTTGCCCCTGAATTTCATCAGATTTCTTCTGGATGCTTTGTTTGCTGGGTTATTTGCAGTTTAGCCCCTGTGCTTCATTTATTTTATTCTGATTGCCTGTTTTCAGGGGTAAAATGACCATTTTGCCCCTGAAACTTCCTAGATTATTTTTGAGCCTTTTTTCTTGCATTTTTACCTTGATTTTATGCTGAATTGATTTGCATTGCATGCATTAGTGGGTAAATTACATTTTAGCCCCTAAAGAACTTCATTTGCACTAGGGATACACATTTTGACCCGAGATTTCTTCATACATGCATGGAATGTGTTTTCCTATGTGTTTCTCGATGACTTGGGCTTCCGAACTTCGATTTTCCTCGGATTTGGGCTTTTTGCAAAAAACCCCCTGGAGTTTTCAGATTTGCACACTTGCATTTTGCATACTTTTCACATCTTTTCGCGTGGTTTTTTCCCGTCTTTTCTTCCTTGCTTGGTGCACGCTTTTGTAGCTTTGTTCCGAGCTTTGTTTTCTCCTCGTTGTCCGTGTTTTCCTTGGTTTTCTGCACTTTTCACCTATTTTGGTTTTCCATCGCCCAAGGGCGTATAGTAAAAGGTTTACAAAGCCGACATGGTCCCGGAACAAGGATTATTTTCAACTTTTTGATTTTCTCGGATTTATCCCAATTTTTGCTGTTTTACGAGACGCTTTTCGAGGATTTCACAATTTTCACGATTTTCCTCATCGCCCAAGGGCGTACACTAAAGCGACATTAACAATGCCTACATTTGACCCTTAGATTAACTTTTTCCTTTGATTTCACTTCTCCTTGATTTGACATGTTTTCGGTCATTTTCATACATGAACATATAAAATAAGCAAGCATACATCTAGCAGACCAATGATAGTAGGAAACCTAGAAAGACCGAGTTTTCTCGGGCGCATGGGGGTGCCTAACCCCTTCCCCATGCGTAACCAGAATCCTTACCCTTTCTCTGGCCCGCATTCATCTTGCATTATCCATTAGGTGCGGATCACACATGCATCTTTGCATCTTGTTTGCATTCTACCTTTTTGAGGTTTTTTTGGTTTTCCTAGTCTTTTAATGGTGGTGACTCCTTTCCTTATCTTTTTTCTTCTCTTTGGTGTTTCTGGGTATTGTCTCTTCTCCCGGATTCACCATTTTTGCTGTGGCAGTCTCGGATCTCCTCGTGCGTTTCCGCACACCGTAGTAGGTTGGAGAATCGTGCCCAAGGGTTCCACTGGCATGGTCACAGTAACCTTTGAAGGGGTTGTAGTCGAGGCAGCCGAAATCATTGCTTGAGGTGTCAGAAACTACTAGTGCCTATTATGTGGATTTTGCTTCCGATGAAGATGAGGGGGATGTTTTGGTAGCACAGGTTGACAGCATGCTCAGCGATTTGCAAGTTCTATTTCAGGAGCAGTTAGTGATACTAGCGGAAGACACGTAAAGTGAGCTCAGGTGCAAAAAGGGGAAAGCAATAATGACAGAACACACTGCAGAACAGACAATTACACAGGGTCAATCTGCTATTATGACCCTAGAAGAGAATAGATCACTAAATGCTAGACTAGAGAAGTTTATCTCCTATCAGCCGAGAGGCAGGTCTAGGTGGTATTATCAGTCCTGGCCCCACTTGAGCAGTGGGGTCCAAAAAAAAAGATCTTGAGTTAGGCTCAGGAGGGAATGTGGGCGGCAGCACTCACATCAGTCAGTCAAAAGACAGCTGCCCACCTGTCACACATGTTGTGTAAGAAAATCATGAAAATAAAAACTTTTGTCTACATAATAAGGCTATGAAAGAATTAGAACAGCGAGATACATCTACAAGTTCGGAAATAGTAGAGTCTGAGATCATTAGAGGTGCATACAAGAAAACCAGTGTTACAGTAACCATTCTAAAGCATCATCAAGGGCAGAATGCTGAGAAAATGTGCACCTTTAAGGACACAGATCCATCATTCCAACAAGAAGTCCTTCCGGAACTTATCGCATGTGGAGAAGAAGATGATGCAGAAATAGAAGAGGAAAGTCATGACGTGCCAGAATTCCAGCTTTATGATGATGATCCAGAAGGCCCGAACTTGCATGTAGAAGAAGAAACTGAGTCTATAAACATTGGCACCGATGAAGATGTCAAGTGCAAATAAGCACCAGACTCACAGTACAGGCTCGAGTAGAACTTGTTGGACTCCTCCGAGAATACATAGACATCTTCGCTTGGAGTTACGATGACATGGTTGGCCTTGACGTTGAGGTAGTGGTGCACACGTTACTGCTTAAACCTAACGTCAAACTAGTTAAAAAGAAATTACGTAGATGGTGATCGCAGTGGCTGTTGAAATTGAAGGAGGAGATAATGAAACAGCATAAAGTTAACTTTCTGAAGGTCATCCTCTACCCAAAATGGTTAGCAAATGTGGTTCCAGTACCTAAGAAAGATGGTCGAGTCCAAATGTGTATTGATTACATGGACCTAAACAAAGCAAGCCCAAGGGATGATTTCCAACTCGCACACATTGATGTGTTGGTAGACAATACTACAGGATACAAAATGTTGTCGTTCATGGATGGATTCTCAGGCTACAATCAAATCCGAATGGTAGAAGCGGATATGGAGAAAACATCCTTTATTACCCCATGGGGAGTGTTCTGCTACAGAGTTATGTCATTTGGGCTCAAGAATGCCAAGGCCACATATCAGAGGGCAATGACAGCCTTATTCCATGATCTCATGCACGAAGACATCGAGGTTTACGTGGATGATATGATTGCTAAGTCAAAGGAGCCTAAATAACACATTGCTTGTTTGAGGTAGCTCTTCAACCACTTGTGAAAATATAAGCTACGGTTGAACCCCAACAAGTGTGTATTTGGTGTGTCATCAGGCAAGCTGTTGGGATACATCATTAGCCAAAGGGGAATCGAGGTAAATCTAAAAATGGCTAAAGCCATCATCGAGATGCCTTCTCCTACAACAGAAAAAGAAGTCCGAGGGTTGCTGGGGCGGTTTCAGTATATCAACCGGTTCATTGCCTAGTTGACACCAATTTGTGAGCCGATCTTCGAGCTCTTAAGGAAGAATGCGCTGATCCGTTGGAATGAAGAGTGCCAGGAAGCATTTGACAAAATCAAGAAGCTCTTGGTAAGACCACCAGTCTTAGTTCCTCCAACACCATGGCGTCCTCTGTTGCTCTACTTGTCAGTAACAAAACATTCAATGGGTGCAGTCTTGGGTCAGCATGATGAAACAGGTCGCAAGGAGAGAGTCATTTATTATCTAAGTAAAAAGTTCAATGATTGCGAGGTTAAGTATACCGCAATAGAGAAAGTTTGCTTGTCCCTTGTCTGGGCCACATAGCGCTTGAGGCACTATATGATGGCATATCCAATTCTATTACTGTGCCGACATGATCCCATGAAATACTTGTTTCAGAAGCCCGCACTGGTGGGTAGATGCTTCAAATGGAAAGTGCTTTTATCTCAATTTGATATCACTTTTCTCACTCAGAAGTTGATGAAGGGACAGGCCGTGGTGGATCACTTAGCAGATTTACCCTTGCCAGAGTATCAACCCCTGCAGACTCAGTTCCCTGATGAGGATATACTATTCGCCATGGAAGAGGAAGAGTCAGTAGACCCATGAGATAAAGATCAGTGGCAGCTTTACTTTGATGGTGCAGTTAACAGGAGAGGCATGGGCATCGGTGTTGTGCTAGAGACCACGCAGGGCTAGATGATCCCATTTGCTCGAAAGTAACCTTTGTGTGCACCAATAATGTGGTAGAGTATGAGGCACGTATTCTTGGCTTGCAGGCTGCATTAGAACATGACGCATGAAAGTTGCATGTGCATGGCGATGCCATGTTAGTTATCTCACAAGTTAATGGCAACTGGAGAACCAAAGCCCTAAAATTAGTTCCATACCATAACCATCTCTTAAAGCTAATGGCCGAGTTTAAGGAGATATGCTTTTCCTTCAAGAACAGGGCCAAGAATGCTTATGCAGATGCAATAGCTACTCTTGCATCCTAGTTGTCCATACCAGAGGTTGACACAGTAAAAGTGTCGGTAACCTACACAGACCAGCCGACACATTGCATGAGCATAGATGAAGCAGATTCTACTGTAAAGCTCTCATGGTATCATGACATCAAAGTCTACCTAGAAACCGAGAGTCATCATCCAGGTGCATTAGCGGCAGATAGAAAGACCATGGTCCGATAGGCTTCAAAATATGTACTTGGAGTAGGTCACTTGTACAGGAGGTCTTACAATCAGATGCTTCTATGCTGTCTTGATAAAAAGGAGGCCGATACAGTAATGTTACAAGTGCATGCTGGGACATGTGGGCCCCACATGGATGGGGTATTATTGGCTAAGAAAATAATGTTACAGGGTTATTTCTGGTCAACCATGGAGATGGGCTGCTGTCAGTTTGTGCGAAGATGTCACAACTGTCAAGTCCATGGCAACTTCATTCATGCACCACCGCAGCAGCTCCACAGCATGTCGTCACCTTGGCCTTTCTCAACATGGGGAATAGACGTCATTGGAGCTATCCACCCAGTAGCTTCCAATGGACATTAGTACATCCTAGTAGCAATGGATTACTTTACAAAATGGGTGGAGGTAGCTTCTTACAAGACTATGACTGCCTCCGTGACTGAAAAGTTCATCAGGAACAATATCATTACCCGTTATAGGGTCCCGCATTCAATCATTTCTGATAATGGGACAAATTCCACAGCCAAAAAGGTTGAGGATTTCCTGCAGGAGTTCCATATCAGGCATCATACGTCCTCCCCGAACCGTCCTTAGATGAACGGGGCTGTGGAATCCGCCAATAAGAATGTAACCAAGATTCTTAAAGAGATGGTAGAAACACATAAGGACTGGTATGACAATCTCCCATACGCTCTATGGGCTTACATAACATCAGTTGGACTTCAACTGGAGCGACTCCATATTCTCTATTATATGGTATGGAAGTAGTCCTACCAATAGAGGTGGAGATACCATCGCTCAAAGTCCTGAAAGAAGCAGAGCTAGAGGAGGTGGAGTGGATTGAGGACCGCCTTATTCAACTGAATTTGATAGATGTGCATTGGTTGCAAGCTATGCATCATGCGCAATGCTATCAGAAACGCATGGCCAAAGCTTATCAGAAGATGGTTCGACTAAGAAGCTTTTTGCCAGGGGACCTGGTCTTGCAAACAATACATCTCCCTGATCGTCGTGGCAAGTTCAGGCCCAACTGGCACGGACCATTCGTGGTCAAACAAGTCAACTATGGAGGAGCCGTCATTCTCGAGGACATGGATTGCATCGAATAGTCAGAACCAGTCAATTCATGCTACCTAAAAAAGTACAATCAATGATCATAAATAGTGTGTCCTAACTCTACGACACTGATATTTTTCTCCATGCATGCATGAATTCATGTTCTTCTTCATCCATGTAGCCATGCATCTTAGCACATACTACTTCTCATTCAGCATGCACATTTATAGACAGTTGATTGGCATCATCATCACATGCATGGATCTTAGCCCGGTGATGATAAGCGGAATAAGCCCCCTAATGTTGGGAATGTGTAGCATCTCCTCAGGTAGATACTATTCAGGTAACCTAGGGAGTGAGGGAGCCACCTTTCATTGTGAATTGGGCAAAGTATCCAAGCCGCTCAAGGACCCTACACCTCCTAGATGGAGATAAAATGTTAGGGGTGAGAATGAGAGCATGAGAAGTAAAATAAAAATATATATCTGTTGAAAGGGCAAAAAAGAATTAGAAGACAGAAGTCGTAGATAGAAGTCAGCCCTAAAGAAAGAGGTATGATGGGTAGCACTATCCCTCCAATTTATCTTGGAGAGGAGTCGAAGTGAATACTTGGAAAACATGTTCCCAAAAAGGGCCTAGCCAACCCTTTAAACAGTAGCAGCTCCCCACCATAAACCAGGTACCTATTACCTCTAAGCCAGGGATAGGGTGAACCCACATGCCTATGAGGGAGAAAGAACAAATAAAACAAAATAAATAGCAAGGGTATGGTCCAATGGGGTTTGTAATGGATCCGAAGACACGATCCCACATTTCTAGAGAGCCACCCGAAAAGCTAGGGGCTTGGATAGAGTCTCGTGAGGTTTGGAGCTACCATTCCCTCGTATACTTGGCGATAAGCATCCCAATGCTGAGGGTGCTAATAAGATCCCACAAATCATTCAACATGCATGCACTTCCTTCCACAAACATCATCTTAAATGCGTCGCAGAGTATAATCTGGTTCTCTTAGCTGGATTATGGCAACAGCTTTTGGTCTAAGAGGATCAGGAGGACATCGCCTAAACCGGGGGCATGCAAGCTGCTCTAATTGGTTAAGGCCATTTATGTCAAACCAGGGGCATGTCAGTTGTCCTATCGTTAGACACATTGAGCCAGTACTCGACCAGGGGCATGCAAGCTGCTCTGATTGGTTAAGAGTCATCCATGTCAAACCAAGGGCATGTCAACTATCTTGTAGTTAGTCACACTAAGCCAATACTCGACTAGGGGCATGTCAGCTGCTCTATAGGTCGAGGATCCCTGTAATCTACCAGAAGGCACTCTAGCTACCCCATTTGGTTTCTTAAGTTCCTTATGAGGGCTTAGTCATCGAACAATCCCAATTCCTAGGTTTTGGTGGATATATCTCATTACATGGGTGCCTAGTCAAAATTGGTTGGTAACCAGGGCCTTCCCTCAAGGCTATGCACAAGATTTAGTCTGTTTAGCAACTCCTTGCTCAGTCAGTTGTAGCATTTAGCTTTGGGCCAATCTCTCTTATTTTTTCAATACTATTTGCATTGCGTCTATCGACTTTAGACTTACAAAGTATTTGTTGAATGGAACAAAGTTGAAACCTTTTTCTAAAACAATGTTTTGAGCATGTTCTGCAAGAGATCGTTTACCCTTTCTGGTGAGGCTTGAATCAAGGAAAGCTGAAACGCCTTACAGATCATGGGTTTCCAAGCATGGATCGGGTAGTTAACAGAAAATGATCACGACAAGCTGTTGACTTGGGGCATCTCTTCAAAGCTTCTGGATATCGCAACGGTGGAGGTTTCTTGATACTTCCTGTGTGCAGCTGCCCGGTTCTGGAAGCCAGCTCATCATGTATTCTGCTTTGGGAGAATTGAATTGACTCCAACTTTGGAGAAGGTCCACAAAATATGTTGTTTACAGAAGTTCCTGGGACCCACTGTGTTTATGAGGTGCAATGGATATTCCTCAGTCTTGAGTGAACTGACCAGCCTGTCAACCAGTGATTGCGGTCATCAGCTTATCTATTCAGATGGACACTCTCCTATGCTACAAGTGGCTTACTTCGACAAGGTGGCTGGGATGTGCACCTCCCTTGGTGATGAGCTATGGTTGAAGAGCTTTGTTATCTGCTTCTTAAGGGAGTTGATTTTCAGCCATGGTCGGACGGTCGTAAACATTGAGGTCACCGAGATTGCCTTGGCGATGGTTACCCATCGGATAGACCTGGCCCCAGTTATCTTAGCAAAAACTTACCAAGCTCTGGACCCGTCATTGCGGCGTTGCCGGCAATTTTACGGTTGTAAAGTTTTGTACAAGTATGGTTGGCTGCACATCTGGGTGTAGAAGTCTTATGCCTGCAACGATCAGCCTTCAAATCTTACTATCAAAGTGGTCATGCACTCACGCTCACCTTGGTGCAGAAAGAGTACAAGCGGTTAGAAAGCTTGACAGAAGACAAAGTCATCTGACGCATTATTCCTTCGACTACTTAAAACTTTGAGGCCTTCTTCAACACAACCAACATGCAGCTTATCATCCTGCCAGGGCTGATGGGTGGAGTTGAATATCACCCAGTCTGTGTGATGGGGTAGTTCAGTTATCAGCATGATTCCCTTATTCAGGGGCAAATGCCAACCCAGTTCCAAGAGTACCCCCTGAGCTCTTACACTATGACTAAGGAGCTATCTCGTCTGCTTGGTGGCTCCATACGATCGAGGGATCTCGCAGTCATAGAGGGGAAAGGTTGCACAGCAGATTATGAAGTCGAAGTCGAAGAAACATGGCCAATTTGCAGTGCTTCTCCAAGCCGTATGCCCTTTACCAAAGCTCCAAGCTCGAAGAGATCTAGGGATGACACAGATTCTTAACATTTGCATCACTTTACTGGTTCTTTGCAAGTTGAAATGCATGTAATCACTTCATTGACTGTTGTAATAAAATTCATTGGAACACTTTTGGCCAACTGTTTGCTTGATGCGGAATAGAACTCACAATTGCAACTACATGTGCTTGATTGGTTTCGGAATCTGCTTTCTTCTACTTGTCGGCTTGGCACTAGGGACCACCTAGATAATAGTCGAGAATCTCGTTTTATTGCCCAGGCCTGGGCGAATGAAGTCTTCAGAAACTTCTGTACCAAGTAGGGTGGAATTCACCCTCATATCTTTGAATTCCGATCCTGACAAACGGATTCAAAGCCCCCCTTTCTCCATCTTTTTCTAGACTACCGGAAGGAGTCTAGATGTTCTCATCCGAGATTCAACTTGGACGGACGAATCTTGGTGCCACCCTCTTGCTTTTGAATTTTGATCCTAACAGACGGATTAAAGGCCTCCCCTTTTCCATTCTTCCTCTAGACTACTGGACAGAGTCTAGACATTTTCTTTCAAGATTCAATCTAGACGGACGAATCTCGGTGCCACCATCGTGCCTTTCAATTTTGATCCTGACAGTTGGATTCGAAGCTTCCCTTATTCTTTCTTCTTCTAGACTACCTGATGGAGTCTAAATGTTCCCATCTGAGATTCAATCTGGAAGGACGAATCTCAATGTCACCCTCCTGCCTTCGAATTCTAATCCTGAAGGACAGATTCAAGGCCTTCCTTTTCCATCTTTTTCTAGACTATCAGACAGAGTCTAGATGTTCCCATCCGAGATTTGATCCAAACGGATGAATATCGGTGCCACCCCCTTTGCCTTTGAATTTTGATCCTGACTGACGGATTCAAGGCCTCCCTTTCCATCTTCTTTTAGACTATTGGACGGAGTCTAGATGTTTCCTTCCGAGATTCGATCCAAACAAGCAAATCTTAGTGCCACTCTCCTGCCTTTGAATTCTGATCCTAATGGATGGATTGAAGGCCTCTCCTTTTCCATTATTCTTCAAGACTATTGGTCTGAGTCTAGATGGTTCCTTCCCAGATTCAATCCTGACGAATGAATCTCAGTGCCACCCCTCTTGCCTTTGAATTCCGATCCTGACTGACAGATTCAAGGCCTCCCTTTTCCATCTTCTTTGAGACTACCGGATGGAGTCTAGATGTTCCCATCCGAGATTCGATCCAAACGGACGAATCTCGGTGCCATTCCTCTTGCCTTTGAATTCCGATCGTGACGGATGGATTCAAGGCATCCCTTTTCCATCTTCTTCTAGACTACTAGACGGAGTCTAGATGTTTCCTTCCGAGATTCGATCCAAATGGACGAATCTCGGTGCCATTCCTCTTGCCTTTGAATTCCAATCCTGATGGACAGATTCGAAGCATCCCTTTTCCATCTTCTTCTAGACTACCAGACAGAGTCTACATGTCTCCTTCCGAGATTTGATCCAAACCGACGAATCTCGGTGCCACCCATCTTGCCTTTGAATTCTGATCCTAACGGGTGGATTCAAGGCCTCCCTTTTCTATCTTTTTCTAGACTACCGGACGGAATCTAGATGTTCCCATCCGAGATCCAATCCAGACGGACGAATCACAGTGCCACCCTCCTACCTTTGAATTCTAATCCTAATGGATGGATTCAAGGCCTCCCTTTTCCATCTTTTTCTAGACTACCAGACAAAGTCTAGATGTCCCCATCCGAGATTCGATCCAAATGGAGGAATCTCAGTGCCACCCCTCTTGCTTTTGAATTCTGATTCGGACAGATTGATTCAAGGCCTCCTTTTTCCTTTCTTCTTCTAGACTACTTGACGGAGTCTAGATGTTTCCTTTCAAGATTCAATCTGGACGAACGAATTTTGGTGCCACCCTCCTGCCATTGAATTCTGATCCTGATGGACGGATTCAAGGCCTCCCTTTTCCATAGTTTTCTTAGACTACCAGACAGAGTCTAGATGTTCCCATCCAAGATTCGATATGGACGGACGAATCTCAGTGCCACCCTCTTGCCTTTGAATTCTGATCCTGATGGATAGATTCAAGGCCTCCCATTTCCATTTTTTTCTAGACTACCGGATGGAGTCTAGATGTTCCCATCCGAGATTCAATCCAGATCGACGAATCTCGATGCCACCCTCTTGCCTTTGAATTCCGTTCCTACCAGACGAATTCAAGGCCCCCCCTTTTCCATTCTTCTTCTAGACTATTGGATGGAGTCTAGATGGTTCCTTCGCAGATTCAATCCAAACGGACGAGTCTCGGTGCCCCCTTTGTTTTTAATTCTGCTCCAAACTGATGGAATCAAAGCAGGCTATCTTCCTCCTTCCTTTGGGCTGGTATCCCAAACTACTCGGGCAATACTTGTGGTGCCCGATGAATTCCCCACTCGCCTTGTTACTTCCCTCCTTTTGGGCTGGTAGCCTGAACTACCCGGATGACTTCCGTGACCAGTCACTTTTCGGTCGGCAAGTACCGTGAGTCTTGTCTAGTGCTTTTCTCGACAAGTGTGATAACCAGTCATGGCCTTTAGGAGCTGATTGGTCATCAAGTTGTCAGCATTTGCCATTGGTATTGGTTTCTATGGTTTCGGCTTCGTCTTTTGCGTTCTAGGTGGTATGTCATGACTTCTGGTGCTTTCACCAACTGGTAGCTGGTTGCCAGTAGGTAACTCTTTCGGGTAGATACGGGCAAGGTGTCTTTGTCAACCCTAAGCGGTGGTCTCTTCCTCCTGTTCCTTTCTCCTTGTAAGAGAGGGGCAGGGTGTCTTTGTCAACCCTGAGTATCAGTCTCTGACCCATTCATCCTCTGACCTCGCTCAGGGTGGGGCATCTGTAGACACCCCAATTTTGCAGGCTTGCAGGTAATCTTCTTAGGAGTGTTTGGTTGCTAGACTCTTAATCACTTTTCCCCAAAGCCAACTAGGCATATTAACCTAATTTCATCCACAAAACTAGCCTAAGCCTCTGTTTTAATCTTAAAACCCTAGTGGACAATCAATACATTAAACATGTCCTAAACCCTAGTAATGTTTCAAATCTAATCAAACCAATGTAAATCCAACAAACCAAGCTAGTAAATTGAAGTTTAATTGCACCAAAGCCCAAGCAAGCCCATGCAAGCCCACTTAGGCCCATGAAAGTCCACAACACCTCAGCCCATTTCTTCTTCTTCTTCCAACCCAACAGCCACTCCTTCAGCCCTTCTCACCACAACCTGCCATCATCAACCTTAACAACACCCACTCCTGTTGCTCCCTCACCCAACAGCTTCACCAACTCATGCAGTCCATGTGATGTGAGGAGGAGCACAGAGAAGGTGAAGCCACGATCCAGCCACAACCCATCCATTTCTCTCCGTTCTCATCTCTTCCAGCCTATCTCACCACGTCGCCTAGCAGTAGCCCTAACCAAGCTTGAGCCCTCCACGAACTAGTGCCACCAGATGCATCGTCACGAGCTCAGACGACCATTTATCACTGTCGACGCTCAGGCAGGCAACAAGAAGGGTGTGTGGGGAACAACAAGCTGGTTATGATATGCTAGTTTGTTAAGAGGATCTTTAGTTTGTTACGGATTTGGCTGGTTGTTAGGATTCTGTTACATGATGTTATGGGTTGTTATGGTCGCCGGAGCTTCACCTATAAAAGGGATGGTAGTGTGAAGTGTAGAAAAGGAGGAGAGGGAGTGGGAGGAAAGACCCCATAGCTTAGAGTGTCCCTCCAGTGGCAATCCAAAGCATGCCAGTCCTCGCAATCCTTCCTCCAGCTTGCTCCGATCGTCTTCTCCGGCTCAGACATTCCGATCATGTCAGCTCCGACCAGTTTGCACGGTCGTTCCTGGCCCTCCTCTGCCAAATGAAAGCCTTGCTCTAGGTCTTAGATCTTCAGTGAACTTGCCGAGCACCTCAGACCATGCATTGGCCGCCTCTGATACCTCAGAGCATCATCTATCGGAGGAGAATGTCGACAACAAGGAGGAGAGCTTATCACAGGTAAGTCTTCATCCCTGAGCTCTCCCTTCTTTTCTTCTTCATCTCGAGCATCTTCTATTCCTTTCTAAGTGTAACTCGACGTCTCGAAGCCTCAGTTTCCTCCCTCGGTCAAGCACGCTGGAAAGGACAGAGTCAACGGCGAGGTCGATCAGGAGGGACATGCACGCATCCCTACTAGTCTCTGTTGGCTTGCCTGCTTTCGCTTTCCTCCCCTCAACCTTCGGGAGGTCACTGATCACCACGATGAGGCCTCCATTTGTCCTTCGAGTTCGAGCTCATCGGAGAAGCTCAAATCGTCGGTGAGGTAGATCAGGGAAGACGTTCACATGTCTCTCCTGACCTCTAACCACTCAAATATCTTCCTCTTCATCCTCGTCGCTCTCCCGTGCATCTAGGAGCCTCAAACTACCGCGCCATGACTTCCAACGCCTCCTCCTTCCAAGACACCGTCGCCGAGGATGCATCGACAACGAGGGGGACGGGAGGAGGATTCCAGCCATCAAAATTCAGATCCAAACCATTGGATCTCCTCCCCTTTTTCTTCTCTAGCCTCCAGTAGGACCAGAAGGTCGTCGACGGCAAGACTCCGTCGCCAGTGGCCACCGCATGTTTTCTTTTTAAAAAAAATAAACAAAAATTGTTTTTTTTTTTAATTTCTAATACTTTTGTTTCCTAACAAATAGATCCTTTTCTCTTACATTTAGGTCCCTGTAATAGATTTTAAATCATTTTAATAATATTTCTTCTAAAATATTGCAATGTAACCCTTGAGTTTTCTTATTAATGTTTTCCAGGCTTTAAAGTTTGATAAAAACCCCTAACTTACTTTAAATTCATCTTTAAGTCCAAAATTTTGCATAAAAAACCTTGAGCTTTACTAAAACTGTTCTAAACTCATATTTTTCTGGTAGAATTGCAAGTTAAACCTTGGATATTCAAATATGTGCTCAAATGTGTTTAAAAATTGCATTTTAAACCCTAAACTTTACTGATTTCTCACTAAATGTTTTTTTTCTAGGGAGAAATTGCACAGTAGTCCCTGAAAATTCAAGTTTTCAAACCTAAGACCGTTTTAAATTGCTCATTTAATCCTAAATTACTTCAGAATTGTTTTAAATACATGTTTTACTGGCTAAATTGCATATTGAACCCTACGAACCTTGAATTTCACCAAAAATGCACAGTTTTGCTCATTTAACCCTAGATATCTTCAAAATTACATAAAATGTGTTCTCCTATGAATTTTGCTGATTTAGCCTCAGAATTTTAGTCTTCATTCAGAACATGTGAATTTTGCAGAAAAGCCCCTAGAATTTACACTTTTTACCCACACATGCATTTTATACATTTTGTTCCTCTTTTTTCATCCATATTTTCTCATGTCTTTTTTCTTGCATTATGCTCACACTTCTGACTTGTTTCAAACTCAATTTTCACATCATTTCCTGGATTTCTTCTAACTTTTACGATTTTGATTTGATTTGGTTTTCCATCGCCCGAGGGCATACATGAACAGGCTTGACAATGCTGACATTGACCCGAATGAGGATATTTTTCTCCAATTTGATTTTCTTGGATTTCTTCAAGTTTCTGCTGATGTGTGTGACGCTTTCCGAGTATTCTTGATTTTCACGATTTTCCTCATCACCCACGGGTGTATAGTAAAGTGGCATTTGCAATGCCTACATTGTCCCTCGGATTATCATTTTTTCTTTTTTCTTCTTCATTTCGTTGATTTGGCATGTTCCATAGTCATCTCTAGCGTGTGCATTCAGAATAGGCAAGCATACACACAATAGGCTATTAGCAAGCAGGAATCCTAGAAAGACCGAGTTCCTCGGACTCATGGGGGTGCCTAACCCCTTCTCTATGCGTAACAAGAATCCTTACCCTTTCTCTGGCCCGCATAGATTTGTGCACTACATCCACTAGGCACGGAGCATGCATATGTTTTCTTCGCCTTCGTTTCTTTTGGATTTTTTCCTTCGTGTTTGGCTTTCCTCGTCCTTCCATTAAAAGACTAGGTGGCAACTCCTTTGCTTATCCTTTCTTATCTTTCCTTGGTGTTTCTGAGACTAGTTTTCTTCTTCGGATTCACCATCTTCGCAGTGACTGTATCATGACTCCTCATGTGCTTCCACACACCGTAGGAGAGCCGTTCAGGGTTCCATTGGCATCGTCATAGGAACTCCACGCACCGTAGGAGAGTCATGCACGGTTCCACTGGCATGGTCACACCGACCTGAGGGAATATGGCAAGTTTAGGACTTACTGACCAAGAAGGGAATATGGCAAGTTTAGGACTTACCGACCAAGAAGAGAACATGGCAAGTTTCGAACTTACCGACCAAAGGGATTATGGCAAGTTTTGGACTTACCGACTAGGAGATCGCAAGTTTAGGACCTACTGACCAAGAAGGGAATATGGCAAGTTTCAAACATACCCACCAGAGGGAATATGGCAAGTTTCAGACTTACCGACTGGAGGGAATATGGCAAGTTTCAGACATACCGACCAGAAAGAATATGACAAGTTTAGGACTTACCGACCAAGATGGGAACATGGCAAGCTTCAGACTTACTGACCAGAGGGAATATGGCAAGTTTCAGACTTACTAACCGAAGAGAATATGGCAAGTTTAGGACTTACCGACTAGGAGATGGCAAGTTTCAGACTTACAGACCAAGAAGGGAACATGGCAAGTTTCGAACTTACCGACCAAGAAGGGAATGTGGCAATTTTTGGACTTACCGATCAAGAGGAAAACATGCCAAGTTTCGGACTTACCGACTAAAGGGAAGATGGCAAGTTTCGGACTTACCGACCGAGAGATGGCAAGTTTCGGTCTTACCGACCTAGAAGGGAATATGGCAAGTTTAGGACTTACTAACCAAGAAGGGAATATGGCAAGTTTTGGACTTACCGACCAAGAAGGAAACATGGCAAGTTTCGGACTTACCGACCAAAGAGAATATGGAAAGTTTCGAACTTACCTACTGAAGGGAATATGGCAAGTTTAGGACTTACCAACCGGGAGATGGCAAGTTTCGGGCTTACCAACCAAGAAGGAAACATGGCAAGTTTCGGACTTACCGAAAAAAAGGGAACATCGCAAGTTTTGGACTTACCGACCATAGGGAATATGACATGTTTCAGACTTACCGACCAGAGATAATATGACAAGTTTCAGACTAACCGATCGGGCGATGGCATTTTTCTAACTTACTGACCAAGAAGGGAATATGGCAAGTTTAGGACTTACCGACCATGGAGGGAATATGACAAGTTTCGAACATACCGACCATGAAGGGAACATGGCAAGTTTCGGACTTATCGACCAAGAATGGAAGGTAGCAAGTTTAGGACCTACTGACTAGAGGGAATATGGAAAGTTTCAGACTTACCGACAAGAGGGAACATGGCAACTTTCGGACTTACCGACCAAAGGGAATATGGCAAGTTTAGAACTTACCGACCAATGGAAATGTGGCACTTTAGGACTTACCGACCAAGAGATGGCAAGTTTTAGACTTACTGACTAGAGAGAATACAACATGTTTAGGACTTACCGACTGGGAGATGGCAAGTTTGGGACTTACAAACTAAGAAGGGAACATGGTATGTTTTGGACTTACCGACCAAAGCGAATATGGCAAGTTTAGGACTTACCGACTAGAGGGAATGTGGCCAGTTTAGGAGTTACCGACCAAGAGATGGCAAGTTTCGGTCTTACCAACCGAAGGGAATATGGCAAGTTTAGGACTTACTGACTAAGAAGGGAGCATGGCAAGTTTCGGACTTACCGACCAAAGGGAATATGGCAAGTTTAGCACTTATCGACCTGAGGGAATGTGGCAAGGTTAGGACTTATCGACCAAGAGATTGCAAGTTTCAGACTAACCAATCTGAGGGAAAATGGCAAGTTTTGGACTTAAGAAACAAAAAGGTAACATGGTAAGTTTCGGACTTACCGACCAAGAAGGGAATGTAGCAAGTTTCAGACTTACCGACCAAGAAGGGAATGTAGCAAGTTTCAGACTTACCGACCAAGAAGGGAACATAGCAAGTTTCGGACTTACCGACTAGAGGGAATATGGTAAGTTTTGGACTTACCGACCCAGAGATGGCAAGTTTCGGACTTACCGACCAAGAAAGGAATATGGCAAGTTTAGGGCTTACCGACCAAGAAGGGAATACGCAAGTTTCGGACTTATCGACCAAGAAGGGAACATGGCAAGTTTCCGACTTATGGACCAAGAAGCGAATGTGGCATGTTTCGAACTTACCGACCAAGAAGGGAACATAGAAAGTTTTGGATTATCGACTAGAGGAAATATGGCAAGTTTCAGACTTACCGACTAGGAGATGGCATGTTTTTGACTTACCGACCAAGGAGGGAATATGGCAAGTTTAGGACTTACCGAACAAGAAGTGAATATGGCAAGTTTCGGACTTACCAACCAAGAAGGGAACAAGGCAAGTTTCAGACTTCCAACGAAGAACGGAAAGCGGCATGTTTAGGACCTTCCGACCAGAGGGAATATGACAAGTTTCTAAAGAGGTGCTACACATTCCCAACATTGGCAAGCTTATTCTGCTTATCATCACCGGGCTAAGATCCATGCATGTGATGATGATTATCTGCCTATATATGCGTATGCTGAATGGGAGTTAATATGTGCTGAGATGTAAGGCTACATGGATGCAGACAAACATTGATAAAATGAATTTATGCATGCATGGAGAAAGATGATAGTGTCGCAGAGTGTGGACACACTGTTTATGATCACTGATAGTACTTCTTCAAGTAGCATGAATTAACTGGCTCTAACTATTCGACCTGGTCCATGTCCTCCAGGATTACTGCTCCTCCAAAAAAGATCTGTTTGACTACTAATGGTCCATGCCAATTGGGTCTGAACATGCCACGACCATCAGGGAGATGTATATCTCGCAAGACCATGTCCCATGGCAAGAAGGCTCTAGGTTAGACCTTCTGATAAGCTTTGGCCATGCATTTCTGATAGCATTACGCATGATGCATAGCTTGCAATCGATGCTCATCTTTTAAGTTTAGTTGAACAATGCGGTCCTCAATCCACTCTGCCTCCTCCAACTCTACTTCGTTCAAGGCTCTAAGCAATGGTATATCCACCTCTATAGGTAGTACTACTTCCATACCATACACTAGAGAATATGGAGTTGCTCCAGTTGAAGTCCGGACTGATGTTCTGTAAGTCCACAAAGCGTATGGGAGCCTGTCATGCCAGTCCTTATGTGTTTCCGCCATCTTTTTAAGAATCTTTGTTAGATTCTTATTGGCAGATTCTACAACCACCTTCATCTAAGGACGGTACGGGGAGGACCTATGATGCCTGATATAGAATTCCTGTAGGAAATCCTCGACCCATTTGGCTGTGAAATTTGTCCCATTATCAGAGATGATTGAATGTGGGACCCCATACCGGGTATTGATGTTGTTTTTGATGAACTTTTCAGTCACAGAGGTTGTCACTGTCTTGTAAGAAGCTACCTCCACCCATTTAGTAAAGTAATCAATAGCTACCAAGATGTACTGATGTCCATTAGAAGCTGTTGGGTGGATAGCTCTGATAATGTCAATTCCCATGTTGAAAAAGGCCAGGGCGACGACATGTTGTGGACCTACTGTGGGGATGCATGAATGAAGTTGCCATGGACTTGACAATTGTGACATCTTCGCACGAACTGACAGCAGTCTGTCACCATGGTTGACCAGAAATAACCTTGTAACATTATTTTCTTGGCCAATAATACCCCATTCATGTATGGTCAACTTGTCCCAGCATGCACTTGCAACATTACTGTATCGGCCTCCTTTCCATCCAAACAACATTGAAGCATCTGATTGTAAGACCTCCAGTACAAGTGACCTGCTCCAAGCACATATTTTGAAGCTAGTCGGACCACAATCTTCCTATCTACTGCTGATGCAACTGGATGGTGACTCCTGGTTTCCAAGTAGACTTTGATGTCATGATACCATAGGAGCTCTCCTGTGGAATATGCTTCTTCCATGCTCATGCATTGTACCGGCTGGTCTGTGCAGCTTACTGACACTTTCATTGTGTCATCCTCTGGTATGGACAACCAGGATGCGAGAGTGGCTAGCGCATTTGCGTAGGCATTCTTGGCCCTATTCATAAAGGAAAAACGTATTTCCTCAAACTCGACCATTAGCCTTAGGAGATGGTTACGGTATGGCACCAGTTTCAAGTCCTTTTTTCTCCAGTTACCATTAACCTGTGAGATGACTAACATGGCGTCACCATGCACATGTAGTTTCTGTGCACCATGTTCTAATGCAGCCCGCAGGCCAAGAATACATGCCTCGTACTTTGCCACATTATTGGTGCACACAAAGATTAAGTTTCGAGCAAGTGGGATCATCTAGCCTTGCGGGGCCTCCAGTACTACACCGATGCCCATGCCTCTCTTGTTGACAATGCCATCAAAGTAGAGATGCCACTGCTCTTTGTCTCAAGGGTCTACTAACTCATCGTTTTCCATGGCAAACAATATATCCTCATTAGGGAATTGAGTCAGTAGGGGTTGATACTCTGGTAATGGTAAATCTGCTAAGTGATTTGCCATAGCCTGCCCCTTCATAAAATTCTAAGTGACAAAAGTGATATCAAATTGAGATAAGAGCACCTGCCACTTGACGCATCTACCCACTAGTGTGGGCTTCTGAAACAGCTATTTCATAGGATCTTGTTGGCACAACAATAGAACTAGATATGCCATCATGTAATGCCTCAGCCATTGTATGGCCCTGACGAGGGATAAGCAGACTTTTCGATTTCGGTGTACTTAACTTCACAATCATTGAACATTTTACTCAAATAATAAATGGCTCTCTCTCTACGACCTGTTTCATCATGCTGGCCCAAGACTGTGCCCATTGAATGCTGTGTTACTGACAAATAGAGCAACAGAGGATGCCCTGGTGTCAAAGGAACTAAGACTGGTGGCCTAACCAAGAGCTTCTTGATTTTGTCAAAAAATTATTGGCACTCTTCACTCCAGAAGATCTATGCTTTCTTCCTTAAGAGCTTGAAGATCGGCTCACAAATTGGTGTCAACTCGGCAATGAACTGGCTGATATACTGCAACCACCCCAGCAACCCTTGGACTTCTTTTTCCATTATAGGAGGAGGCATCTCGATGATGGCTTTAGCCTTGTTCAGATCTACCTCAATTCCTCTTTGGCTGATGATATAACCTAGTAGCTTGCCTAATGACACACCAAATACACATTTGTTGGCGTTCAACCGCAACTTATATTTTCACAAGTGATTGAATTGCTTCCTTAAACAAGCAATGTGTTCTTCAGGCTCCTTGGACTTGGCTATCATATCATCCACATAAACCTCAATGTCATGGTGCGTAAGATTGTGGAACAGTGTTGCCATCGTCCTTTGATATGTGGCCCCAACATTCTTAAGCCCATATGGCATAACTTTGTAATAGAACACTCCCTATGGGGTGATAAAGGACGTTTTCTCCATATCCACCTCTACCATTCTGATTTGATTATAACCTGAGAATCCATCCATGAATGACAACATTTTGTGTCCTGTAGTATTATCCACCAATACATCAATGTGCAGGTGGAAAATCATCCGTTGGGGTTACTTTGTTTAAGTCTCTGTAGTCGATGCACATTTGAACCCGACCATCTTTCTTGGGCACCGGAACTACATTGTCTAACCACGCTGGGTAGAGGACAACTTTTAGAAAATTGACCTTATGTTGCTTCATTATTTCCTCTTTCAATTTCAATAGCACTGCGGTCACCATCTACGCAATTTCTGCTTGACCAGCTTGACATTAGGCTTAAGTGGTAATGTGTGCACCACTACCTCAACGTCTAGCCCAACCATGTCATCATAGCTTTAGGTGAAAATTTTTGCATATTCACTGAGAAGCTCAACAAGTTTTGCCCAGGTCTGTGCTATGAGTCTGGCACAAATTCGCACTTCCTTGACATCTTCAGTGGTGCCAATGTTTACCGACTCAGTTTCCTCTTCTACATGCAAGTTCGGGCCTTCTGGATCATCGTCATAAGGCTGGAAGTCTAGTGCATCACGACTTTCTTCCTCTATTTCTACATCATCCGTCTCTTCATACGCGATAAGTTCAGAAAGGACTTCTTGCTAGAATGGTGAATCTGTGTCTCCAATGGTACATATTTGCTCCACACTCTGCCCTTGATGATGCTTTAGAATGGTTACTATGACTCTGGTCTTCTTGCATGCACCCATGACGATCTCAGATTCTACCATTTCCAAACTTGCAGATGTACATGGCTGTTTCACTTGTTTCATAGCCTTATTAGGTGGACAATTGCTTTTATTTTGTACAATGTGTGTGACAGGTGGGCGGCTGTCCTCCGACTGATTGATGTGAGTGCTGCCGCCCGCATTCTCTCCTAAGCCTAACTTAGGATCTTTTTGTTTTAGACCCCACTACTCAATTGGGGCCAAGACTGATAGTACCACCTATACCCGCCTCCCGACTAATAGGAGAAAAACTCCTTGGTCTAGAGTTCAGTGATTTGTCCTCTTCTAAGGCCATAATAGCAGACTGACCCTGTGAAGTTGTTTGCTCTACAGTGTATTCTGTCATTACTGCTTTTCCCTTTCTATGCTTGAGTTCACTCTATGTGTCTTCCGCCAGTGCCTCCAGCTGCTCTTGAAACAGGACTTCCAAATCACTGAGCATACTGTCAACTTGTGCTACTACAGCATCCCCCTCATCTTCATCAGAAGCGAAATCCACATAGTAGGCATTGGTAGTTTTTGGTACTTCAGGCAGTGATTTCAGCTGTCTCGATTGTAACCCTATCAAAGCTGACTGATATACTGATGATGTAGTGGCTGAGGCTACTCTTGTTGAAACCGAGACTGCAGCCGGACCACTAAAAAGACCATTGGCTGACTTCAGAGATGGCAATGCCAGCATAGCGGTCCCCAATGGAAAGGACGATGTCGAATCTATTATACAATCCATGACCTCTTCCTTAGAGTAGTAGTCCTCAACACATATCCAAAAAAGTAAGGTTCCCATTCTAAATCCTGGCCGAAGCGCAGGTAGTGAACGAGTGGTGCGTTGGTGGCCTCGTCTCCTTCAGTAGCATGGAGCTGTATCCTCTACAATCATTGACAAGACCCCAGACAAGGGGGACAAACTATCAATACGTCCTACGCTAAAGCTATAGAACGGGCTACTAGAATTGTCCTTCGTAAACTGTGGGTGGACTCAGAGAAGAAGATGCATGCCCTATATGATCAACCATGCAATATTCTTTTGTGTCTTTTACTTGCATTTTATTAAGCCAAGGGGATTGTGAGCATATGTCTCTAGTTATGCCTTATTATTTGTTTGTCTGAGTTTGTGTGTTTTATTTTAACCAGATAGGGCGGCAAACATGTCTCTACTCTCCTAATCATGGCAAATACAAAAAGAGGAAGAAAACACACAATCATGGCATCCAACAAGCAAAAGGCATGAATTAAGTTATGTGCATGTGTGGTGGCATAGCAATGGTGTAAAAAGGCATGTACAGTCAAATATGTGCAAACAAATAAAATAAGTAAGCAAACACAAGTTGTACAGACCAAAGACAAGCAAGAAAACCAAAACGAAAGCCAGAATCTGGTTATCCCCAGCATAGTCGCCAGTTCCTATGACCATGCTGGTAGAACCCAGCATGGCTCTCCAAGGTGCTTGGAAACACACGAGGAGTCCTGATATGGTCACGATGAAGATGGTGAATCCGGAGAAGGAGAATGGACTCAAGAACACCACGGAAGGATATGAAAAGGATAAGGAAAAGGAGTCACCACCTAATCCTTTAATGGATAGACGAGGAAAACCAAACAAAGGGAAAAACCTAAAGAAATCATTGCGAAGAAAACACATGTATGCTCTGTGCCTAATGGATGTGTGCACAAATCAATGCGGGCCAAAGGATGGGTAAGGATTCTTGTTACGCATGGGAAAAGAGTTAGGCCACTCCATGCGCCCCAAGAATTCGGTCTTTCTAGGTTTCCTGCTTGCTAATGGTCTGTTGTTGTATGCTTGTCTACTCTGAATGCACATGCCTAAGATGACTACAAAAATATGCCAAATCAAAGAAATGAATAAAAGGGAAAGAAATCATACGAAGAATAATCCAAGGGACAATGTTGGCATTGAAAATGCCACTTTACTGTACGCCCATGGGTGATTAGGAAAATCAAGAATATTCGTAAAACGTCACACAAATCAGCGAAAACTTGAAGAAATCAGAGAAAATCAAATGGGAGAAAATAATCCTCATTCGAGTTAATGTCAGCATTGTCAAGCCTGTTAATGTATACCCTCGGATGATGGAAATCCAAATCAAATCAAAATCGTGAAAATCGGAAGAAATTCAGGAAATAATGTGAAAACCAAATTTGAAATATATTGAAAACGTGTGAATGATGTAAGGAAGGAGGCATGAGGATACATGCAAGAAAAAGGGTAGCAAAAGTGTACAAAATGTAAGCAAAGGTGAAATATGTAACTTTCAGGGGCCTCTCTACAAAAATCACATGTCCTGAATACAGACTAGGATTCTAGGGCCAAATTAGCTACAATGTTTAGGAAAACACACTTTATGCAATTTTGAAGAAGTTTAGGGTTAAATGTGAAAAACTATGCATTTTTGGTCAAAATTTTGGTTCCTAGGGTCCAATCTGCAATTTTACCAGCAAAACATGTGTTTAACGCAATTCTGGAGAAATTCAAGGTTAAATGTGCAAGATAATGGACTTATGTTTGAAAACATGAAACTTCAAGGACTGTTTTGCAAATTTACCCAAAAAACAATGCATTCAATGTGAAATTAGTGAAGTTCAGGGTTTAAATTTCAATTTTGAGAACATTTTGGTAAAAAATTTAAATCTCCAAGGTTTAATTTTCAATTGTGCTAGAAAATCATGCATTTAGAACAATTTCAATGAAATCTAGAGTTTTTGGTGCAAACTAGGGACTGAATGCTAAAGCCTGGAAATCAGAAGGTTTTATGTCAAATACTAAAGCCTGGAAAACATTAACAAAAATGTACAATAGTCACACTGCAATTTCACAAAACAATGTATTATTAAAATGGTTAAAAACTAATGCAGGGACCTAAAAGCAAAATAAAAGGACCTAGTTGTAAGAAAAGAAAAGGAAAAGAATTTTTTTAAAAGAAACTTTTTATTTTATTATTCTTTTTAAAAAAAACACGACGGCCACCGTCGACAGAACCTTACCGTCGACAGCCATCTGGGATGCCATTTATGGCCTCCCCGATGCCTGATCTGGCATCCAAACATGTTGGGAGAAAGAAGGAGAGAAAACTGACACATCTAGCAGCTCCGATGAGGCACTAGACAGTCGGAGGTCACTTCCCATCTCTCTCACCAGCGTCGCAAATCTGGTGACAGCGACGGGGAATAAAGGGCACTGGAGGCTGAGGTGCGGTGATTCTGGCCTTCTAGAGGCCTGACGGTGCAGAGAGGAACATTTCCCAACCCTCAGAAGCAAGAAAGGCTACGCGAGCATCCCTCCCAACCAAGCTCTATTGCGATTCTAACGACAATAGTTGCCGAGCACAGTCGGGCTTCAAATCGAGGTCTTGGATGCTTTGATGTGTTGGGGGAGAGCAGAGGAAGGTTCCCTGATGCCTAGAGAGGTGTTGCGAGGCGGGAGGCATCCAATCGAAATGCACTATTCAACTTCTTCTCCAGCGACGGTGAAGGCATGTCCGACCAGCTTCTCCTGGAGGCTTCCAGAGCGGATGTCGCGGCATCTAGAGCGGTGGAGATGCAACAGAGGGTCTATCCTAACCAAACTACACCCACATGGCACGAATAACACAATGGATTTGTGCCCCCACCTCCCTCACAAGAAAATCAGGTCCAGTGACCCAAAAATTCACTAATTCTAGCCAAGGCAGCCACCTAGCCCTACTAGAATCGATTGGGGAAGGTAGAGGAGGACTTAAGGAACTGAATTGGAATGAAATTGAGCTTTTATTAGGGTTTACCTAAGCTAGCAGTGATGGAGGCCACCAGAGCTCACCCGACCTGGCCTAAACTTTGATTTCTTCTTCTCCTTAAGCTTCCTCTCTGATCTATGACTCCTCTGGTGACTCTGATTGAAAGAATACTCCTTGGCTGCTCTCCTCTTAAATTTTCAAAGTTTTCTCTCTTTTTTTGTCCCCTTTTCCCCTCTTTTTCCCCTTGCAAATGGGGGGGGGGGGGGGGGGGGG